>VWZL01003625.1:510449-570297 GCA_013396915.1 Stercorarius parasiticus
CCATGGCAGGGGGGGTTGGAACTAGATGATCTTTAAGGTCCCTTCCCACCCTAACAATTCTATGATTCTATGAAATCTGCTGCGGCATCAGGGTTTATACTAAAATATTTAGAGTTCATAAATAAGTCCAGCATACAGCTGGATGCCTGGATGTTCACACTTCCCTTCACATGGCAAACAGAGGAAAAACAAGCCGTCCCCACCAAGTCCAGGAATGCCACATGAATCCACTCTTCAGATGGACTGCGGTATTGCTACTACAGCAAATGATGCTATTTCAATAAATACATGAAGGTTTTTAATGCTGCACCCTCTCACCCCAATACTAACAGAGAATTAAGGACATGGGATTGAGCACTGGAGATTTAGGAGACAAACCCCACAGCCTCCACACTGGGTTTGGACCCCGTCCCTAGAAATCCCACCCATGGGGACAGTCCTCTAGGAGCGTAGGGACAGAGGCGCGCTCGGCATGTCAGGGACGTGCAGTGGAGGTTGCATGGAAACTCCCTGCCTTGGGAACCTTAATCCCTCTCCCAGAGGAAAAGGAAAAACATGACATTTGGGGGAAAAATATCCAATATTTGGCAGAATGGATTAAAACTCCCAAATAACCTGAGTTTGGGGAACCAAACCACTTTGAAGGACTGCAGAGACTCAGGCTGCCAGCACCCAAAGTCTCTGGAGTGTTAATTACTCAGCATTTAGACAGCAATACTCTCTTCCGAAAGACCAGACTCACACTCAAGTGTTATGTCCTGGAGTGTGGACACCCTTTCCCTGCAAACCTACCTCTTCCGATAGGACTTGCAGGTCCCCATGGATAAAAAACCTGCGGTACACTGCGGTGACACCAGCACTGTAAAAGCATCAACTGGCCCACGCGCTGGACGTGACGCACAGCAGACCTGAAGCTAAGGGAGGTTTTTCTTCCACACTAACAGGTTTTCAAGCCCAGCTTAATCTTTCATGAGCGTTATCCTCAAAGTCTCCTTTTAGTCAGATTTCTGTGAAACCACGTCTGGTTTTGCAACTCAGACATACAGCTTTCCACATTGACCCGCTATTGCCCACAAAGCTCCATCTCAAAGCTTTATTTATCATATTCCAACCTGCAGAAATCTCTGTTTTTAGGGACATTGATGGGAAACGGCTTTTCCACCTCATAGTCCTCCAACCAGACTGTGCCAGTCCCAAGTGATGATTTAAAATGTTCCAGGTGCTGTGCTATATACTTAGGAGAGCCAAAACCTCTGACAGGTTCAAGGAGGACAGGGAACTGCTGGAGAGGGTGCAGCAAAGGGCTACCAAGATGATTAGGGGATTGGAACATCTCTCATGAAGAAAGGCTGAGGGATTTGGGTCTCTTCAGTCTGGAAAAAAGACGATTGAGGGGGGATCTCATCAACACCTATAAATACTTAAAGGGTGGGTGTCAGGAGGATGGGGCCAAGCTCTTCTCAGTGGTGCCCAGTGACAGGACAAGAGGTAATGGGCACAAACTTGAGCATAGGAAGTTCCACCTAAACATGGGGAGGAACTTCTTTCCTTTGAGGGTGGCAGAGCCCTGGCACAGGCTGCCCAGAGAGGTGGTGGAGTCTTCATCTCTGGAGACATTCCAAACCCGCCTGGACACGTCCCTGTGCAGCCTGCTCTGGGTGACCCTGCTCTGGCAGGGGGCTGGACTAGAAGATCTCCAGAGGTCCCTTCCAACCCCTACCCATCTGTGATTCTGTGATACCATTCTGTGACAGCAACGTCACCGTCTCAAACCATCCCACTGAAATCCCAAACCAAAGAGGACTGCACCCTTGGCATACTTGGCACAAGCATTCCTGTAAACCTTGCCATACGGGCAGCAGTTGCTGATGGAGATGAGCAGGCAGTGGGTTATGCCAATGCTCCTATACTGACATCTTTTCTACTGCTGTGACTGTCCAGTGAACGTTAAAATCAACATTCAAACACCAGTAGCTGTAGAAACCCCAGGGAGGTTTTATACACAAGATCCAATTCCAGTGACCATGTAGGTACTAAGAGCCGTAAAAGCTGTCTGCAGCTGACCCAAACTGCTCTGGCAGGATTTCATTCTGAACTTCAGGTTCATTTAGATCTGACAGACCTTACGAGGAGTCTGCCGTTACAGGAGATGTGGGATTGAGTGAGCACAGCCACCGCACTGGGTCAGGGACTGGTTCCCGGAGCAGCTACAACTTGCCCATCCCACCTTCCCCTCCAAAACAGGAGCAATCAAGTACTTTAATATATTAAAGGGAGCACAGCAGGTCACCGCTTGTCCCGCTTAAAACCATAGAATCACAGAATGGTTTGGGTTGGAAGGGACCTTTCAAGGCCATCTAGTCCAACCCCCCTTGCCATGAGCAGGGACATCTTCAACTAGATCAGGTTGCTCAGAGCCCCGTCCAACCTGCCCTGGAATGTTTCCAGGGATGGGGCATCTCCCACCACTCTGGGCAACCTATGACTTCTCCCTTGTCCCTGCTCCCCAGACAGAAAAGCGATGGTGTTGAAAGAGGGAAGGGGAAAACAACAAACCCAGAATACATCTTTCCCTTTCACCTCACAACTGACACAACCCCCTCCTTTCTCCTCCATCTTCTGCTTCTTTGCAGCACTTCAGCTAAAACTAACTCTTCACATGTGACTCTCGCATCCCTCTTCTACCAGCACTCAAGTTCCAGGATGACAGACTGGACAGGAACTGGTACCCAGTGTGAATTTAAAGCAGTTTGTTGCCCCCGAGCTTGCAAGCTGCAAGCCTTACCCTCAGTTATGCCAGAGCTTTTTGCAGCTTACCCCACCACGGCAGGTTCCCTACGTCCTCTGAAAGCTCTTTGCTGCATGAGGGCCCCGCAGCAGCGGTTTCACAGCTGAAGAGGCAAAGTAGTTTCCTCAAATCCCACAGCAATCCCAGGCAGAGCTGACGCAGTCTTTGGTCTCCACATCTGCACCTTTACCCCTAGCTCATCTTTAAGCTTGATGCTTTAAACAGCACGCAGGACAGAAATCCCAAATGGGAACAGCATGGGAGGTAAATCCCAAAAGCCAGTGCTCAAGGGGATCTCCATAGACTGTTTTAGAGTCAGCGCTGGAAAACCCAAGGGAGGATCGAAACTGCAACCCACATACCATCACCATGCTTTTTGCAACCTTTCCTATTATTCCCATCCCCTGCCACAAGGCAAGGTCAAGCGCTCATGCTCACAAGGGCGAGACAAATCACAAAGGACTAATTAAACAGCCTTTAAAGCAGAAAGTGTGCCTACCCGTAGATATCAAGCACGCCAATGAAGGAGTGCTGCTTGACGGTGGTGTGCAGGGCCTTGTTGATGTGCTGCACGATCCAGTTGAAGAGCTGGGCGTAGATGTGCTTGGCCAGCGCGTTCCTGGCGTTCACCACTTGCTGCACGGACATGTTCTTCACATAGGTCTCGGCCGTGGTGATGAGCTTGCGATGGCAAAGCCAGTGCTGCATCTGGCTGTGCTCCACACCCAGCAAGCCACAGAAGTTGTTCAAGTGCTCGTCCTCGCTCTGGGGGCAACAAGAAGCAAAGTCAGCAGATGGTGACACTCCAAAAATGGAGTTTTAATACCAGGTTCCCACATCAGCACAAAAAATAAGCAGCATTTCATGCCCATCTAGGGAAATACTGCGTATCTCTGTGGTTGATAGGAGATAGAGAAGTGACGAGCACTCATCCAGTTGTGCTAATCTTGACGGACATGGATGAAATGGCTCACACGGAGCTCTAAATGGTGGTACATCCTATGGCTTTCCTCTGCTCTGGCTATCCTTAAGGTCTCGAACTTGATAAAGAGCAGATTTCCACGGTGACTACCAACAGGGAAGAGCCCTCTCCACTTTACTCCTCCTTGAGCTGCAACTACGCGCTCCTTCAGAGCAACCTTGATTAAGCCTCAACTTAGAGCTTAGGGTATGCCTTTTACAAACTAACTCCACCTTGAACAACAAAGTCGCAAAACGCGCCTTACCAGAAGGGCTTCTATTTTGCATAATCAATAAAATGAAACGTGAACTTCATTCTCTCTAGCGCATTCTATTTTTTTCCTCCTCAAACTAAGACAAGGCAGTTCTGGGTCTCTATTACGCTAAGAAAGCGGGCGCTGCCTTTTGGACAATGAGAAATCAATTTTCTTTTCCTCAGTGTAATAATACATATCTAAAGGAAGTAAATTGCTTCCAGTTAGATACGTGCTTGTATAAAAGCTGGATGGGTTTGGGGACGGAGAGAAAAATGCATTTTAAAAGACCTCTAGGACGCTTTTTTGCTTTGATACCTTTTTGACCACGGATTCAAAGTCATAACAGGACTGCTATAATACCACGCAATTACATCTGAAGGTAATTAAACAACACAAACTCCATTACAGAGCTCAACATTGTCAGAGCAGACCACTTTTACATATCCGTGTTGCCAAATATCAAGCCAATTACCCCCAGCATCCAACTAATTGCACACCACGTTATCTCAAGGATACCACTGGAAGTGTGTGCAGAACCCGTTTTAACACTTTAATTAGGAACAAACGACCCAGTCTGGGATGCAACAATTGACAGGACAGTATTTTCCATATAATCACTTCCCCTCCCCCCAAACAAACACAAAAAACAGAAAAAACACCCCTAAGGTGTCTTTTAGTCATATTTATTCTTGCTAATTAACTGTGTGGTGCTCATTTGGATACTGGATGGCCACATTACAAGCAGCAGCTTCGTGGCTTTGCCTGTAGGAAAGTGGTTGTGGAGCATCACACCTTCTGCTGGTGGGAATCACCGTTCCCCCAATACTCGGTGTGCGGAGTCTTTTAAGAAAGCGGGAAGAGTTAAAGATGGGTTGGGACTTAAGGTGGAAAACGACCTTTGAATCATCTCACTGGGCTGGCTAAAGAGGATAAATAATGCACTATCTTCCAGGAAAAAGAAAACAACCAGGAAGTTATGATGTGTTTTCAAAAGAACAGCCAAGAAAGCCAGGAAGAAAAGGGTTTTCTACCAAAGGATACTGCTGCGAAGCTCAACACATCCAATGCGACTCAATTTAAGAGCATAAAAAGCTCCCCACATGTCCCACATGTGACCTACCGATACGCTACAGGCATCGCCATCGCGTTCCCCTTGGATTTCCAAGTTCCCTAGGTGCAGAATGGCAGCAATTATCCTAAAAATGGTCGTCTGATGAGACTCCTTCACTCCTACGGGAACAATTGATAGCTGATTTTTCACAACAGAAAACAAACTGCAATTTACAGTTTATTTGAAAACGCACGCGGTGTTTGATTTCCTTCCCGGGCCGTTGGTTTTCAGAATTATCAGACCTCTCCCAATAAAACTCATCATAAACTCTCAGTAAAGTCATCACTCAAAAATGACAGCGGAGAAGGCGAGAGGAACTCCTCATATTATTTCTTGACCCCTAATGATTGCATCAAAGCGATTTTATCAGAGAGGGGTTTAATACTATTGCAAACGTGCATGAAACCAAGGATGCTACTCCATAACGATCAAACGGGATCAGAGCTATAGGGGCTCTGCGGGCTTTTATAGAACAAGGAATTGCTTCTCTGCGATCTCCAAATTGCTGTCAGCGAGATCTCACTGACAGCTGAAGCACAGAAATTACAACTTATTGCCGGTGTCCCACAAACAGAAGAGAAAATTAAAGCCGTGCACATGATGTGCAACACCTCCAGACTGGGGCTACAGCAAATCACCAGGGAGGTGGATGTGAAGCTCTGTCTTACCGTCCCCAGCGTCTCAACAGGAGCTACGTGTTGTGGGTCTTCACTGGGGGTTGTAAAATATTATTGCTTTATGTATTTTTCTGGCAGGTTTTTGCCGGCGTTCCCAGCAGGAACTTTGCTCAGCAGCAGCTTGCACACAGCTTTCTTGACATATCTTGCATTTTTACATCCCAACGGGGCTTTCTGCGCCCCTTTTGTGTTCAGTGCTGGTGTCCTAATTATCTACCCATGGTCTGAGACATCACCTGCTGGTTTTTGAATTACCAAGAGCTTCCCTTTCTCTCCCTCGGGACTTTTCTCTTATCAGCACAGTGAGAAACGTTTCAAGGTTACTAAAAAGGAGCAATGCTCTGCTGTTACTTGGCACTCTTAATTGGAGTTAAGCCTGGCTAGGGCAGGGATTTGCAGATAAATCTGACTTCTCCTTGTTACACATAAAAAGGCAAGACTAGAAAGCATAGTAGCTATTTCACCAGGCCCCGGACAGAACCAGACAGAGCTGGGAAACACTGAAGGAAAACATGGAAAGGCTGAGCCAGAGGAAGCATGCGAAAAGCAGGAAAAATTGGCAGCGGAGGAAGATGCTCGCACAGTGCTTCGTGGGACCAGCAAGGAGACAGGAGGGCTCTTTGGGGACACAGAGAGATGACCAAAGTGAGACTGCAGGTGGCAAGGGGATGGGGAGAGAATCCCGTGGGGATTACAGTCCCACGGGCAAGTTTGGAGTGACCAGAGGCATCGTATTTTTTGGAGTAGTTAACAGCTAGCAGTCGCACAAGTTGGGCAAGAGGAGGGTAAAAGACAAGATCCCGCTGTCACCCCAAAGAAAAAGAGATCGAGCCCACCTAAGACACAAAGAGGACAAATTTGGGGGAAACGCTTGCAGTTATAGCGCTTGAAATGAGTCCCCATGCTCGCTGCCAGCACAGCGCAGTGGCCGCGATGCAGTTGCTCAGGGGGATTTCACAGCTGGCTGCAAACATCATGAGCTCCTCTCCCAGCAGATGAAATGCAACGGAGAGGCACCGAGACTTAACAGGATTCAAAAACTTGGCTTCAGATAAATATTAATAAACTCTGGGGAAGTTTTCCACCTGCAAAAATTGTTTTTCCCTTTCAAATAGTCACTGCCGCAGGCAGGATGCGGCACCGTGTAACCAGTGGTTGTTGCAGGGGTAGATTTTGCAGCTGGCCATGCAAACCCAGACTCTGCACAGCAGGGATGTGCTCAGCTCATTATTCCCAGGAATTAGCTACTTGGTACAGTACAGTGATGGTCTGAGAAGTGACATCACCCTCAACCCAAATACAGATTGAACTGCAGAGTAATAGCTCTTTTCCTGCTTGTAAATAGGGTGAAAAAATAGCAAGTCGAAGCTGCAGCGCAGCTTTGACTCCAGAATGGTTTATTTTGGTTTCTCTTAAATTCAGTCTCCTCCACTGCTTCGCAGACAGCTGTAAGAAACAATTCTGCAGCTCATACTAAAGAACAAGGCAAAGCCAACTAGGTCAATAGGAAGATGGATTTATACCTCTTCGCATTACAGGAGAGTCATATAACCCAGGCAAAATACTGAAAAAACATTTGCGAGAGACTTCTGCTGGGAAGCCTCCAAGCAGAACAACCCCTTACCAAGCAGGGTGAAGGCGTGCCTGGTTTTCTCAAAGTCATCAGCATCGTCCACGCCTTCGATGGACGTGTCACCTCCCTGAGAAGTGTAGAAAAAGTCTTCGGCACATGCTAGGAGAGAAAAAAAAGAAGAGAAGAAATGCATCAGCAAGCTGTAGCTTTCTAGATCATGCACTGGGATGCTCCCTGTCCCCCATCCTGCCCATCCTCGAAGGGCACCCGTCTCCTTTAAACTATGGTTTGCTGGGAAATGGATAAAGTATAACCTTGATAAGTCACTGTAATGAATTCTTGCGGTAATGAAACTCCTTCCCCACGCAAAGCAAGTTCAGCCAGGGCAGAGCTGTGGTTTATCTGGGCTTCGAATAACTGCTCAGTTGCACAGGTGCATATTACTTCAAATACTGAGGTTACTACTTTCAAATTTTTTTTTTAATCCTATTTTACATACTCATGACCAATTCAGACATTGTAACACCTTTCCCACATAACGCCTTAAACCCAGGGAGCAAAGGGAACGGAGAAACGCTCGCAGTGCCGGCATTACACCATTTAAGCATCCGTGCTTTAGCAAAGTTATTTCAGGACGATGCAAGGCTAAATCCTATGGAGCCCAAGAAGCATTTTAAATGCAGACAAAAGAAGAGACGGCAGGATTTATACCTACTTTAAAAAGCTTCATATGCAATCACCCTTCCTTAAAACAAGGGCTTATTTGAGGCCAAAACCTGAGTCCTGGCAGTGCGGGAGCAGGCTTGGCCCCAGGAAGGGCTGGAGGAGCCCAGGTGGTGGAGAACCTCCCCATCCCACCCAGAATGGGTTCTCAGCTTCAACTCGTTTCAAACCGGGTAGGAGGAACTTGCCAAGAACAGCTCAGAAAGATCGTTAAACACTCACAAACATATTTTTCCCAAGTATCACGAAAATAATGAGAAAAGCAGCCTACTGCGCGTTCCACGTCAGCCTGCTGGTAACCTTTAAAATCACTGCAATCTGCACTTTTTTTGATTCCTGTTGCCACCAGAAGGTCCCCATCCCTTCCCAGCCCTCCCGCAGGCTTTTGCATTAGCTGTACTTTCAGGCTGTAAGAAAAACATTTAATCCTTTTTGGCATACAAAGCCCTGGGAGCCGGAGGTTTCCGTAACTGTTTGTTGCCAGAGCGTCGGGAATGAGGGGCAGAAAATGCTGATTGAGGTCAGAGAGATGATGTCCATCCCAGTCCTCCCAGCACGATGGGAGCTCACCCAGCCCGTGATGGAGCACATCACATTAACAGCTCGATGTTGCCACATGTCACCTTGCGAGACACATCCAGGGCTGGCAGCGGTTGATAGGAACGGGACATCAGCCTCCAATTTTAACCATCCACGTTGGGATCTGCTTCTGCCTCAAGTCATCTCTGTTATAACCAACTCCAATATTTGTATCTCAATATGCGTGCAATCATTTTAATAACGGCAGAAACCCTTTAGTTCACTGCAAACGAACCAAGCATATTCTTGTTTGGCGCCACTGCCCAGGCATCATTAAGTCAGACACCATGCTTCAAAAGGGCACGCACATTTTAAGGCACATATTTACTTTCTAGTTTAAAAATCAAACTTTTAGGATTGCTCTACCTGAAAAGCCAACACTTACTGGTTTGCTCTGCTGGGCTCACGTTAAGTTTAGAGACTCTTGGCTTTCCAGCTCTTTGTAATATACAAGAGAGCAACAACAATTCTTTGCATGTACAAGACCCAAAGGAAAAGCAACAGCTCCCGCTTTTGATAGGGAAAAACATACATCCTGCTCTCTGTCTAATAAAAGATGGATTTTTTTACATCAAGGTACTCCTTGGTTTGTGTAAGCCTTGGGAAGAAAAGGTTGACAGGTAGGTAAGGTACAGCTCACATGAGGAAATAAGTTTAAGTTTTGACTAGTTATCTTGAGATACAGGCTAGTAAATCTGATGCAGAGTTGGTAATGAAAAAAACCCTGGAAAGAAAGAAAAGTGAGTGATTTGTGCACACTTCAACTCACATAAAACTGCTCAGCACTATTAATTCAACAGGTCAGGGCAAAGCCTGGATCACCCCAATAAAAGCAGCTCACGGTGGCCACATCCCCATCCCCCAGAAGCCAACCCCACCAAGCACACGAGCGTCACGCATCTGCCAGCTACGAAAACATTTCGGGGAGGTATTTTCAAGCTCTTGCAAGGTGATGGTGCAGGAAACACTGAAGACACACAGCTTTAATTTTGGAGAGAATCACTTGTTTTGCCGATGTAGCGTTTTACCCGAAGCAGCGGGCTGTACAGATGGATACCCGCGCATCCTGCGCTACAACAAATCCACAAGCACCATGGAAAAACGCAGCAGCTGGAGACTGACAACATCAAATTTTGATCAGGAATGACCCAAAAAGGCTTTCCTTCCAGTGAAAAATGCCTTGTGGGCTAACGGCCCTGGCACCCACCGCCTCCTACACTGCCAGCTGTTGCCATTATACTTCCTCCCTTGAGACACTGAAGTCGAGAGCCACAGTCGCAACAGCATAAAGATGTCCTGGATGATGCACCAGGAGAGCAGAGAGCTCTGAGCCTTCAAAATTCCCAGTCACCACAAATACAGACGAGGCTTTTAAAGAATCATGTTGAAAAAGGCTGAGATTTCCTCTGTTCCCAAGAAGAGAAAGGTGGTTTCACAGCCGGAGCTCTCTCACAGCAACTCATCTCCCAGACAGGGTTGAAATTATTTCTTTCTGAATTTTAAGATGCTAACGGACAACAGCATTACTTTGCAAAAATGAAGCGCGTAACTCCATGGTAGAAACTCTTGAAAGCGCTCCAAGAGATGTGCTCTGGGATCATGTGAGCATGCAATGGGACCAAACATGGGCTTTTTTGACAGTAGCTGGGAAGCCACTGTCAGAAGAACGTCATTTGGGGCCCTTAGAGGCCAGAAGGGCCCCCAGGTCCAGCACAAGCGTTGACCTACGGACCAGGTTTCACGCTATGGTTGGTGCACAGTGAATCATGCAAAACCCTCACCTCCCACCCAAGTGTCCTGGGACAGACAATAAGATTACACCTAGACAGTCTCGGAAGTTATCTTATGCTCCGTAGCCACGATGGAAACCTCTGCGAGACTCTGCAGCAGCAAGATGCTCCGTGTTGGGATTGCGACCTGCCTTTTAAATACTTAAAAGCATGTTTTAAGCCTCACTTCTCTTTTTAAACAACAGCAAACATTCAAGATAAAAAAATTAATTACAACACATCTCTGCACCCCCTGCTGCAAGTGAAAAACCTCTTATGTGGGTGTCTTATGGAGTTTTTGCTGCAAATCTTGGGTAAAAAAAAACAACTTGGGATGCATCCGGGGAGTTAACCATTGACAGCCAATCTAAAAAGATAACGGTTTCAAAGGACAAAGCTGCAAGACACTGGCAGATGAACCCACACTCACACTTCATTTAAAATACAGATTTTTATGCAAGTTACCTACAATATTAATACATTATCTCCCCACATCAGCTGGCATCTACCAGTGTGTGGTTCACTGCGGTTGTACATGCAGTTTCTACAAAATACAGAGTCTTCTTCCACCACGGCTAACCTCCAGCAATGGCTCCTACCCACCAGCAGAGCCTGCAGGAGCCTGACAGGACCCATCAGTGCAACACAAGCTTCATGGACTTTACGGAGCAAGCTGCTGCACAGCAGAGCTGATGAGGGCTGGCGTCCCATCCAAGGTGCCACATCCCTAGAGATGGCACGAGCAAACCTTCTCCACTGGGGAGAAGCAGCCCTTCAAGTTCATCTCCCTTTACGTCCTCCCGCTGAAGTGGCACACACAACCTCCTCCATGACCTGCATTTCTAATCCCACAATGTTTTCCTGTTGCCGTCACACCCAGGCAGCCGCCACTGGCAAGCGGGGAGGTAGAAGTACTTACTTAGTCCAAGTTCTTTGAATTCTGGAAGACTCGCCGAGGCACAAAGCTGATAGAAGATGTGGTAGTTGCGCTCGTCCTCCGCCTACAAGGGAAAATGCTGAATTAACAAAGGCAAGAAGAAGTTACGCCAGTGCTCCCATCCTCAGTCCAGTGCCCACTGAGCCTGAGGTCACCCTGACCCCCTCCCCTGCTTCCCACCATCAAGACCTCCTTGGTGCCACCATGACGAGTACCTTGTGCCACCTGGGAAAAAGGAGGTACCAAGCCTTGCCCTGACCAAAGTATAATGCCCGTCCGGCAAAGGAAATAAATACCTTGATATTACCTTCCACGCCTTACCCCTAAAAGCTAAGTTAGCTAACAAACACCATGTTGCAAACTGACAGCAACGTTAGAAAAGGTGGCCTACACTCGTGGCTTCTCAAGATTGTTTGGTTGTAGGATTTTTGTATTTGGGGTTTTTTTTTGTGTAAGGACAAAAGTTTTGCAGGTGCTTCTGAGCCAAATATTAAGCAGAAACCAAGAAAGCTTATCCTGAGCCCTGGACACGAGACCCACGGGATGTGCTGCAGCAGAGACATCAGCCACCTCAGCCCTTCTCCCGCTTCTCCTCCATCTTCAAAACAAAAGACTGTTGCCTGCAAGTTGTCCTGCCTGCCTTTTTATGCTCAGTAAAAATCTCAGCAGCTGCCCAGAGAAATGTTTTCCATGCCTGCCCAGCAGCCAGGCCAGGAGCAGCGGTCTCTCCTTCAGGGCTCCAACTTCAGGCACGGAGGGAACAATCAGAGGCCAATTAATGAGTCTCACAGGTACATATTCCTCCAGAACGAGGTCACCAGGTTGGGATTATCAAGAACAACTGTAAAAGACTGAGCCTGAAAGACATCTGGAAGCCAGCCTGAAAGACACATCTGGAACCCGTGTCCACCAGGAAAGCTACTTTTAAAGCCATTTTTTTAATCCAAAGAAAAGATCCAGACTATTGAATTCCCCAAGCACAGCACTTCAAAGAAAAAAAAAGTAGAAAAAAAAAGCACAGCTCCTCACCTGGAATACGACTCGTGATTTTTCCAACAGATACGTCCTCATGTTGGCACCGATGATGTGGTATCTTTTATCAAAGCCGATCTGAATGTACTTCCCAAAGCGACTGCTGTTGTCATTCCGTGTTGTTTTAGCATTTCCAATTGCCTGCATACAACAAAATTCAACATGAATCTCTAATTTAGTTTTTAAAAGTTTTTTAAACGTTTAAGTTTGTAATCAGCATTGCATAAACAGTCGCGGGAGGATGTGGGGAAAACCCCTTCCCAGATGCAGAAGGCAGAGCAACGACGCGACTTTGGGGAGGTCTCTTCACTGAAAATGTGGTGTCGCCTGAATTTTTATGGAAGAAAAATGCATATAAACAGAAATGAGTATTTATACAGTAATCAGATCATCTACATCCCAACAGCCAGAGCACCCCTGTTTTGTCTTATAGGGTGCCCCCATCTTTGTTCACGAACAGCCAACATTGGCAGCTTTCCTGGAGGGGACATGGGCGGAGAAGCCCTGCGAGAGGGACGGAACCAGCTGCAATCCATCTCCAGATGTTCGAGCTTCAGTCCATGGATTTGGTGACCCCTCTCCAGCGCCTACCAGTCACCTCCTGGGCGAGGAGAGAATCCAGCCCATGTGCAAACATCAGGAGGGCAGCACTGCAAACACGGCAATCCACCAAGCAGCCAAAGGTGCAACTCACTGCGATTCAAGAGGGCCAGAGAAAGTCAATATTCTCATTCACAGCTACACCAGCCTTATTTTCTACCACCATTCCCCCGCCCTGAGATGAGGAGCCTCAAGCAAACACAGGAGAAATGATGAAAGGGAACGGGCCCTTATGCACCTCTCGAAGGGTACAGACGACCTCAGCAAGCCCTGCCTGCTCCTTGCCCCATCCATCCACCACCAACCCAACCTCTCTGCTAGCTAATGCACCTCCTTCCCCCAAAGCCCATTGATTCACTGCACCTCACTCTTCCCCATCGCTCCCAGCACTCCCAGACCCACAGCCCCCACTTCTCACCTCCAACACGCATCCCAGACCAGCAGGGCAGAGGCAGAGGACACTCCGTTTCTGCCCAGAGCCCAACGCCCATCCCCCAGGGAAATAAGAGGTTCACAAACTGCTACAGCAAAGACTACAACTAGATATTTTACAATCCAAAATTACCATCATCACCTTATCTTCAATTCCTTGTCTATAAAGTAGAGATACCTGCCCCAAGCCTGTATGTCCCATATATCAAACACGACGTATCTCATTGCTAAGGACAATTTCATGACACACACCTCCCTCCACTCCATCTTCACATTTAAACTTTGGCTTTTTTGCAAACCAGGCAGTTCTCTGTTACAGTTTTTGCGTGGGCAATGTTCTCCTCAGTTTCCAATAAAGACAGACAGGTTCCGCGGCCCCAGCACTTAGAAATCACATCCAGAACCGAACACAGGCAAGAAAATTAGAGCAATAAAATTATGGGGTCATATAGAAGAATAGCATGCGCTATGATTTTTTCCTTGGATGCTTTTAAGCGTTCCCAGGTATTGCAGCTACATTTCACAGAGGCACAGGAGGAGGAGGAGAAAAAAAAAAAGCTTGAAGCCCACACTGTGACAGACTGTGGAGTGTCCTCTGCCAGCCGTACACCCACGTGGCTTTTCTTACTGCTCGTCTGCACCGCCACTTGTTTTACAGTTCCAGTTTGCACCCCCTATCGGGCAGCGCGATGCTGGACCACCCCTGCTGCCTCTCGGGCTGGGGGGGGCTTGGTTTTCATCCTGGATCAGCCACCACCTCCATGACTATTAGACAATTTGGCCACGAGCCACTGCAGTGGGAAGCCTCCCTGCAGGTTAAGCCAAGCCTAAGGTTACACCAAGCCTAAGGTTACACCAAGCCTAAGATTAAGCGCAGGACAACGCTACGCTCAGCTACGGCGGCCCCGCGAGCTCCTGCTTTAAAAGAAAAAAGTCACACAAGTCTGAAGTTCTTAACTGACTTTGGAAAGGCCCAAATCTTGTCTTCACACTGACTCGGATATTTCGCAAATGAAGGCACTCTGACCCCAAAATCTGTTTGGAAAATGGGATTTAGGCACTCAGATCTTTATTTTCATCATCTGGTCATGGTACAACAAAACAAGCCACTTTCCCTTTCTTTTATATTTATAAAAGGATATTTTTTCCTTCAGAGCAGCAATTTCCCTACAACAGGGCTTGTTATTCCTCTAAATGATTGACAGCATCAGAAAATTGATAAAAATGAAACCACATTGAAATCTCTCAAATAGATTTATCCCTTTCTTTTCTATTTCATGCTTTCACAATTAGAGAAGAAGACTAAGAGGTACCATGCAGTGGCAAAAGGAGGAGGAAGATCATGATGATAAAATATTGATGGTGCCGGCAGCACCACTCGGGCTCTCTGCTCTGGAGCGCCATCAAAGCCCAGCTGCTGGACCTGTGCTGGGAACGCATGGGCTCAGCTTCAAGACCATCAAACAGAGAAGCAAGTCGGGTGGATTAAACAGGTTATCAGCATATTCCTACATTTTCAGATCAGCTCAGGGTTGCTGTGAGGCTGCAAATCAGGTCTGGCTCACAAACCCCTACAGCTCTCTTTGTTTTTGTGACTTCTGGAGATACACCATGATGACTTCGAGCAGGATAAAGGAAATTTTTCAGCTTTTACCTCCATAATTGGGCTTGATGCAAGGACTTTGGCTTCGATGTTGGTCTCGCTGGCAGAACCACCGACGGTTGCAAAGAAGCGCATGGCGTATTTGGCAGAGACCGTCTTTCCAGCACCAGACTCCCCACTGACGATGATGGACTGGTTCTTCTCATCCCTATTGTGGCAGAGAAGAAAAGCTTTTGTAAGTTAATCCATTTCCTTGTTAATAGTTTGTTCACATTGCACAACAATCTTCCATCTTCACATGTCCCCATCTCCGTCACCTTGTCACCACCTACATTATGGATACTGGATTTGGTTTGGACTCTACCGAAGTAACAGTGAATGATGCACAATTGTGATACATCTCAGCTAAAACATAAAGGACACTCTGAACATCTCCAGAACATCTCCAAAGGCTTGCAGAGACAGCGGGAGATGAACCCCTGCATGAAGCGCTGCTGCTTTCTTCACCCCTGGAGCACATAGCCCAGCGTCGGGAAGTCTATTCCTTACACGTGACAAGAACAAACCTCTGTTGTTTGGCATTTGTCTGAAGAATTGTTAACAGGCACTGGCTGAACATCAGTTTCTAATATTATATATTTAATCTTTCCCTCTAACACCTTCACTCAAGCGTTTGAGATTTTGCTCAACAAAACATGGGCGATGAGTTGTGAAACTTGCTCGAGCAGCCTATTGCTGAGCTATTAAAACATAGATACCCAGAAAGGTTCCCCTATGCTCAAAATAGGTTAAAAATATTGAAGTTGTGAAATCAAGCATCTTAAAATTAGGAAATAGCAAAAGCCACTATGCAATTATAGGAACATCAGTATTTCTGCACGTATCCCAACATCTGGTTAAAGCTTTGACAACAACAATACAAAGCACGTCTCTGACATTAGACTCGCACCATCTATTCATCCCCAAATCCTGCCAAATTGTAAAGGGTTAAGAAAAAGAGGATGAAGAGCTTAAAAGCAATTCTTGGTAGACATCACTAAGTCAAGTGTGTTCAGCTCCTGAAGCTTTGCAGAACAAAGTAGTTTTTAAGAAGGACTCAGGCAGCCTTGCCCTCTCCAAGCACACGTTCAATTTGCTTACAAAAGGATACAGGTGTACCAACACCAGCATAACAAAATTCAAACGCGCACACACCCGACCTTTTTATCTGCATGCATGAAAATATTCTGTAGGAGTGGGAAGCGTTACCCTGACACTGAGGGTCTGCTGCAAACCCTTCTCCAGGCGTGACGGCAGCAGCCGCCTGGGCTGGTGCTGGGTCACAGGAGCAGCTCTGATGCCACCAGAACTAGCACAGACCACCAGATACCTACAGGGCACGGGATTTGCACAGGAAAGCTGAGGGTGCGTCACCTCGTGTAGCTTTTAAGCCTTGCACGGAGCACTTGACTCATCCAAATGCCTTTTTCTACTCACAAAATTAATCATTCACGCAAAACACCTTGCACAAGTCATCGCAGTTATATTAAAATACCCTGCCCCTTCCCACCATGGGTGTACAACACTGTACCCACTAGATGCATCCCAATAAATACTCGGTTTAATATGCTTGAGCTGCAAGACAGAGAAGCGCCAAGGCAATAAGAGGAGCTTTTTTCAGGAGAACTACATCCCTGCAGGCAAAGATCTGCCAGCACAGGGAGCAAGTGCCTCTGCTGCAGTGGGATCCGGTCCCCAGGGCTCTGCCGGCACACGGCAAACCCAGCACCTCTGCAATTTGGCCACGGACTTTGGGAAAGAGAAAGTTTTCACTTCAGGATTTGATATAAGCTCTCAAAAAATATCAGAACCGTTGGGTAAGCTGTAAGTACGTAATTGAGTGTGTTTTTAAATAAGATCAAATTAAAGTTCCCGGACTCTGCCCGGATTTCATGAATCACAGCTGAATGCAGGCACTCAAAATCCTATATCCAACTGTACCAGTAAATTTACGCCTTGCAGTTCTCTGGACATCAGGAAACACCATAAAAATGCGTTTCTATTTAAGATACTCAGTTTAGGTTTATACCAGCAAGAGATGAGAACTGAGGTTAAACGATTGCCATAAACGACTCTTACACTCTCAACAAAAATACAAACATACTCCAACATCACACCATTACTTTCCCCCACTGTGAGGCATGGACATCCTAATCCCTTCTAGGCTCAAGATAATTGGTTTGGAGAAAAGCCTCAGTCAAGTCAAACGTAACATTTTAGTGCAAACCACAACTTTCCAACACTTCCATCAGGAGAGGACTGGCGAGCTAATTTCCAGACGTGTTAATATTTTTCAAGGATCGATTCATAAAGTACGTCTCAATCCATCCCCTGGCCAGCTCCACCACTCTCCTGGGCATCCACCAGCAGGAAGGCAAGAGGAACCTCCAACCACTCCAGCTATGAGGCAGTTAATGCAGAAATACCAGCCGTGAACCGAGCACAACCTCACCCAGGTAAGCAAAAACCCAGAGCTGGTGTTCCCGGTGACTCAACCCGGGTGGGGACAGCCTGCACATCTCACCCGGGACTTGCTAAGTCACGGCTGCGTGCCCTCCACACGTCCTGGCAAAGCCACCGTGACTCTCCTGCAGGCAGCCAGCTGGCAGGATCCGGGCACAGGGGTGCCAACACGCCAGTCTCGCACCTTTAGACTTCCACGGGTGTGCGATAAAGCTCTTTTTGTAGCACGAGCCACCAGACACATGAACACAATGGAGAAAAAAAACAACGCCAGGTCCAACGTTAGGAAGGATGACTAAGCACCCAGAAGAGAAGTATGCTGGATAAACCCATAGCAGCAGTTCCTGGGACAGGTGATGGCAGTGATTTAGCTTCAGTTAAGTAGATGAGAAGTTTCGCGTCTGCTTTGGTCATCTTCGTGGACAACCACTTGCTGAGCTCCAGCAGTGAACATCCAATGTTGGCCATCAGTAGGATGCAACGCATAAAAGTCAGCTACAAAGAGGCAGAGAGAGGTTTTGGCATGGGCTACGAGCACGGATGAACAGACTATCCTTCATCAGAGGTGAGGAAGAAGCAGAAATAAGAGGTTTGTCCTGGTTCCGGCAGGTGACAACCAAGATCTCGGCCAGCAAGTGCTGGCCCTGCAAAAGGAGCTCTGCAAATGCAAAGGTGGCTTAGCTTAGAGCTGCACTTGCATAAAAGTTACTTGAGAATTATTGCTTCTTACCCTTCTCAGCACAACAGGTACTGCCCAAGCAGCACATTTCAGAAAACATTTCCCTACCACCTTTGTCTTTAAGCCAGAAGACGAAAACTACATCAGTCTGGGAGAGACTTCAGTTGAACGAAGCCAATAAAGCTCAAAAAAGAGGAATTATGCATTACTTGGCATCCAGTCAGCACTGCTACAAGGTAATATTTTGTAACCTGTTTTTTTTTCCTATCTAAGATTCATAATTAAGACCTCTCGTTACCGATTGTGACCTCTTTCATAACTTCTACATATCAGCTATTGGAGTGTGCCCGCCTGGAGGAGGCAGAAACCAACCCAGCAGGGAGCCCATCCAAAGAGCTCTCCAGACCAACAGCCTCCATGAGCTTCAAGTCCTATCACAAACTGCCTTTTACATTGCATCCCGAGTAGTTTATTCCTCCCTCCGGCTTGTTTTTTTTAAAGGTACCATCATTCTCCAAAAGACACTGAACCTAGTGATAAAATACGCGGCCAACACTGCTTACTGCTATGGCAGACGCTCTGCCAGGTCACTTTTTTCCAGGGTTTCTCAAGAATTTGCCCAAACGGCTGATGTGCTGCTACGTGAAATGGGCCAGGTGGGTTCTTCATGGCACAAGAAAGCTTCTGGAATTGTATTATATTAATAAAATAAAATAAAAAGCTGCCGGTTTCCAATGAAGACAACAAAGCCACTCAAGCTCCTGCATTTGCAGTAACGTCTCTCTTCAGTTGTTGGTTTTTTTGGTGGAAAATGCGTGTTCAGGCATTTCTTTTCCAACTACAGGAATAAAAACCTTCAGGAATAAAGGCTACAAAGACTTTCCCTTCTTCTGTGTACAGCTTCTGGTGCTGGCAGGGAAATAGACGAACCCCACGGAGCAGTTGGGAGCAAACAGGCTGCTCAGAGAACAGAAATGGTTAAAACTAAGCAGGACTTGTTTGTATTCAGCATGGAATAAAAAAAATACTGAATTGTTTTGCATTGTGTAGGTGCTGTACGCAACACGGCTGCTTGAAATACAGTTAGTTTTGGCAGCATCAGCACAAAAAAAAAAATCATTATGGAAATAAAGCCTGGATAAAATGAAGTGTTATGGGTGAATACCGGCTCCGCTGCAGCATGGCAATGCTGTCACATCTCCTCCTGGGGCTTATGTGGCTCCTGTGCACCTCAGGGCTGCCACCGTGGCTTGTTATGCTGCTATGATGTGCATCAGTGCTCTTCTCCCTGTGGCAAACAGCTCACGCGATGCACACAACATGCTCATGCTTGTCCAGCAACGCAGGGTGTGCAACGGGGATTAGGCTTCAACGATGGCCGAAGATGCTGTTCCCACCACGCGCCACTGCTACAGCTCAAAAGTAGATAGGAGGCACTTAAAGATGCAATTCCCCAACCTTCATCCCTATGGGGCTGCAGGACTTTTGTTTCTTCACTTAGAACAGCTTTCCAAGACGACCCACAGCTTGGAAAACTAAAACCATGATCTGAGCTACAGCCTCCACCCATCAGAGATTCTTCCAAAACCATCAAAGTGCAGAAGTCCAACCAGAACGAAGTCCATGACTATTTTTCAATGTAAGGGGTAATAGTACCTCCAAAGTTGAGGGCTCCAAGTGTTGGTGGCATCTGATACAGCCTATGGAACGACGTCTGTCTGTGCAATCTGAATGTTTTGTTTCACTTTGCTATTTCAACGCGCCTTCTTCAAGCAGTAATACCCATTCATAAGCTGCTATGGAGATGAGTAACGCCTCTTTTTCTGCTGAGATTTGTCATGTTATGAACAACACCCATCGAGACTCTCACCCTTGGCCACACACCCAGCGACAGATGGGTGAGATGTTCAGCCCAGCAAAACAAATAAGGCAGTCACTGGAGTTTTTACAATGTGTGGAAAAACATCAGGTTCTTTTATTAGGGCAACATCTAAAGGTGCTGCCCGAGGCAAAAAAAAAAAAAAGGTAAGTTGTCTAAGCAGAGAAAGGACACTTCAGATACCTAGATACCTGTGCTGATTAGGACTGCTGCTAATTACCAGCCTTTCCATTGAGGAAACATATTTCCCTGCTTGTTTAAGCAGTTGGTATTTCACCTGCAGCGATGCAGAGAATATCGCAGCCCTCGGAGGTGCCTCCAAACAGCCTGGGAAAGGTGTGTAGAAATGTCCAAACTTCAAGCCCACCAAGCTGGACACGGTTCTCCAACTGTACTAAGAGCTACGCCCATTGTGGTTGCATCGGAGCAATCAAGAGGTGAGACATGGCTGAGCATTTCCATATGCAGTTCTCAGCCTGGGAATGTCATTAGTCATTGTAATATATGATCTTCCACCAGTTTACCTGGTTAAGTCAGGGCTGAACTTCCCTGGAAACTCCTCACTGCAAGAAAGGGGTTGGTCAAGCCATGGCAACAGCAAAGGGGTGCGACCCAAGGACAGTGATGGCTCCCACCACCCCTCTGTCAAGAAGAGATAGCAGACATCTCAGTGCACGTATATACATCCAAGATCCTTAGCTTTCACAACGCTGTTTGAAAGCGGGAGTATTTGAAGATAAATATACCCCAAATGTTCTCCAAACCTAAATCACAATCAGAATTTTTCCAACTTCATCTTTCTTTAAAGCAGTAAATATAAAGCCAGGAGAAGGGACCTTGAGCTTATAGGACTTGTTTTCACGGTCATCTCTTCAGAAAGCCACCACTGGCACCAGCAGCTTTAAGCAAACCACTGCACAACTTCATCTTGATCTCGGCAGTGAGAGCAAAACCAGTTGCGCTAAAAACACGGCTCCTCCAAGAGGGAAAAACATCCGAAGCAAACGAGGACAGAGCCAGACCCTGTGAACAATTATCAGGGGTCACTCCAGCTCTAATCCCGGATCCGACACTAATTCTACGCATCGTGGAACGAGTCAATGAGTCTCTCCAGCGTGGAAATCATATTTAACCTACTTCTTTCAGGATGCGGGGAGGATTAGTGTTCATAAAGCAATCTGAAGATTAAAAATGCCTTAAGTACGGTAGTTTGAGTTTAGCCTGACCACAACGAGAATACCCATAAAGCCCTGACGCACAACAGGCCCTAATACACTTCTGCATTGACAGCGCCGTGCAGGCTAAAGCCGCGTGTGGTTATTACATTGCGTTGTTAGCGATACATAAAAACGCAATAATTTAATGACCGTTGGATTGCATCCTCCCAAGTCCTAACGACAGCGATGAAAAACAGAGACGGTCTAACTCTGCCTACAAATGAACAAACAGAAGTTGCACATCATGAAGATAAAACCCAGCATTGTTAACGCTGAGAAGAGCCGCCTCTGAAAGTCTCCGAAGCCAGGAATCATTCCCATTTCCGTGGGATAACTGGAATTTGGAGCAGTGTTGCTGCTCAGAGCGGCGGCAGCTTGTTTTATTTGGCTTTATGTTGGGTTTTTAGGGTTGGCTTTCATTTGGGTTTTTAGAATGCCACGCCTGGCATCATCAGTCAACACAAATACAAAAATACAACTTTGGGGTAGTTGGACTTCTCCCTCTGAGAAAATCAAAGAGATATTATTTAGCATTTGGCCGAACAAGAGTGTTTAAGGACGTGCTTTCTGTTTGCATTGTCAAACATCTGCTGCTAAATATTCATCTAGGGCTTTTTTACACTGCATCTTTCATAAATAGCATAGATCGCCCCACGCAATTTTTTTTTCTTTTTTTTTTTTTTTGAAGGTAGATAATTCTCTTTTTATACAGTGGCTTATACTGATGGGGAAGAAGAATGAATTTTTTCACCAACAACCTCCACCCACACAGGTCCCACCACGGCTCCAAAATACATTTTGGCCAGAACAGCCCCAGAGCTGCTGTAGCCCTTCCCCAACCCGGTACCATCACAACTGTCAAGATAACTTTGCACCTTCACGCAACAAAATAGAGAAAGAAAACAGCAATATCCCATTTCAGCAATGCCAAAGCCTGGCATAAACATCGCTCAGCTGTTACAGGTGTCCCCAAGGGATGTTAGATCATCCACAACCCATCCAGGGTCTTTCTCAAGAAGATACATCAGGTACGATGTACCCTTCAGGGTCCAACATGGGCAGCTGTGGAGTCAATTTGCTCACACACAGCCGGGTTTTAGCAAGAGGCCAGAGACAAAATACGGCATTGGATCTCTCAACTGCTGGGAAAAAGCCTAAAAGAACCAGTTTGGCCCTGAATGGGAAAGGATGAGCATGCAGCACGATGCTCAAAGCACAGGTAACGTGCAAATTAACCTTATCTTCTGTGGCAGCCGCCAGCAGCACAAAGCGTTACCTTCCCTCTGTACATATCAATCTGACATTTCTAACACTGGGATCAAATACCATGGTGCAATTAAGATGTCTTTGCAGAGGTCAGAGCGCTTTTATGCGATGCTCCAGCAAACCAGTTACTCCTCCCACGAGAGCGGTGGGAGTCCCACTGGTCCCAGCTCATTAAGGTACTTTCTCCCCAGACTGCTTTGTGCAGCGGGTTGGAAATGCCCCTTCAATAGCAAAGAACATCCTGCGTACTCAAAGTTTCTGCAAAATGCTGAGCTGTCTCCAATCTTTCCACCAATTCCCGAGGGCAGGCAGGAAGGATGACCTCCTCCCAGGATTTATGCTTTGCACACCCCGTTGGGGAAGAACACTAGCTCCTCGGCCACAGTGAAACGAGGTCAGCAATTCTTTTGTGTGCCTTTTCTAACAAGAGCAAAACACGCACCCGGCCAATTTTATTAGCTTTCTGGCACCCTGGTGCTCTTTTCTACGCTGGGATGGCACCACAGAGCATCTCTGGGTCCAACCCAAGCCACCCACAAGCAGCTGGCCCCTGTGGAGCACTGCAGCCCTGCAGATGGAGGAAGCTTCGTACTGCATCCTCCCAAAAAGGATCACCTGGGGACAAGAATTACCCCGGCCTTCTGCTCCCCAAGCTCGGGTGATGCTACACCTCAGCAGTTCAGCTCTGAGGGCACCAGGAGGACAAAGTCAGTTGTTCTTCCACCCCATGGCAGTCTCAGAAAGAAGGTCCTTCCTTCATTACCTCGACAGTCAGCAGCCATCGATGCTTGTAAAACTCCTACACTACCATGTAATTAATTACAGTTGATATACATTAGGAAAACCCCGGATTTTAAGAAATTAATAGACTCATTGACTTTTGGATGCACGCTCAGAGTTCTCCCCATCCTGAGGTCTCCAGAACCTCACGACAGCAAGCAGTGATTGGGAGGTAGGCAAGGGCAATGGCAGGTTTTTGTGCTCTGATGTAATTATGATGCTCGTAAACACCAGTTTTGAACTTTTAACAATATTTAGCGTTACAGCTTCCACATCTCAGAGCTCAAACGGTTCTCCCGAGTCGCATCAGTAATTATGTGTCTGATGTAGCCTATTACGACTCCTTCCAAGCCGGTGACATTTCACACACGCAATCGTTACTCTTCGTCAGGCACTGACCTGCCTGTACCTTTAGCTCTCCCGTGCCAGCAATGTCCCATTGTGAGTATTTATGATTTTTCTATAAGGGATGTCTCATTTACGATTAAAGCTGCTAGCAAATAGCATCGCTCTCATTCCAAATTGCCAAAAAGAAAGAAAAAAAAAAGAATCTTTAGTTGGCCACTTAGAGCACCTCTGTCCTCTCCCATAGCAGGGCAAGTAAGACTGGAGGGTTCCTCCTCCAGTCCTTAGGAAACGTTACCTGGCATCTCTCCCTCTTTTTTTAACTTTATATCACACCTCTAGAGAAGTTGCATCCAGCTGCTTTTGCAAAGCCTGAGGTCTAACACCATGTTTATGAAATAGCTCTTCCAAAACCTTCTCTCCTCCTCCTTAGCCCACTTTTAACTCTAAATAAAAGAGATCCCCCTCCATTTTTCCCCTTCCCAAATTCAAGGCTATTGAGTGGGGTTGGTTTTTTTTTTTCTCCTTCTGACCCCTTAGGCCACAGAGCGTTAGTTCTGAGATGGTACCTCCTGCAAAGCCCTGCTGAGCAAACCGCCCGACCCAGTCTCATTCACCAGAAGACCTAAACCCTTCCCTGCCCTTAATATAACACAGCATTAAGCCTTATTTATTGTGCCAGCCTGATTCCTCTTGCATCTCCGTCGGGGGTTAATCTCTCTTTTAACTCCTACCCGCTCTCTCATTGTATGGTTTTAAATCCTCTTGTAAAGCTTGAAATTTAAAGTGCATCAAAGGACACCCCCCACCGTGCCCACACTCTTCCCCGCCTCTATTAGGTTATGGGCAGGTCAATGCTGCAACTTCGGCTCATTTCCATCTCCAGCATTGCACCCCACAGCAGAAAGGAGAGCAGTCATAGAATCCTAGAATGGTTTGGGTTGGAAGGGACCTTGAAGACCATCCAGTCCCAACCCCCTGCCCTAGGCAGGGACACCTCCCACCAGACCAGGTTGCTCCAAGCCCCGTCCAACCTGGCCTTCAACACCTCCAGGCATGGGGCAGCCACAGCTTCTCTGGGCAACCTGGGCCAGGGGCTCACCACCCTCACAGCAAACAATTTCTTCCCAATATCTCGTCTAAACCTCCCCTCTTCCAGTTTAAAACCATTCCCCCTCATCCTATCACTACACGCCCTTGGAAAAAGTCCCTCTCCGGCTTTCTTGTAGGCCCCCTTCAGATATTGGAAAGCTGCTATAAGGTCTCCCCGGAGTCTTCTGTTCTCCAGTTGTGGCCATACACAGCCCCAACAGCATCCATATCTCTGCAAGACACAGATCATCTGTGTTGCCTGTTGGTGTAGGCAAGCAGAAATTTTTTTTACATAGACTTTTGACAGTGTAATGCAAAACTTGGGTGCACCAACTTCAAAAAAAAAAAAAAAAGGAAAGCCACTACTAAATAGAGTTACCCATCTGCAGTCCAGGGGTTTGAGCATTTAGTGCCAGGAACAGTGCACGCCTCCCCTTGCAGAGGGGCTGAAAAGGGAAGACACGCTATTTCCATACAACTTATAATTTAGGAATCACACAGCAGATGCTGACCCTGGGTAGAATCACAGACACCGGGGGTTATCCAGCATCGACCAAGCCACACGAGACCTGTGATGCAGATACACAGAAGCTGAACTGCCAAATCACTCTTGCATTTCTTATTTTATTCCTTCTGCAAGAGCTATCGACACCACTGTGAGAAGATCCTCCCACTGGGAAGGGGGAAACTCCAGTCTAACCAACAGGTTACCAGAACACTTGCTTTCCCACCAACGTTGCAAGGGTCAGTTAAGGTCTGCAGAGCCCTTTCATGCTCTTGGCAGGAGAACAATAAAACATGCTGCATTTCCAATTTAGCGGAGTTACGCATGGATCAGATCAAGATATTTTTGTCTGACCACACGCAACGGCTTTGCAGACATCATGCATCTGTTAAAGCATCAGCCCAATGGACACACAACTAAATAAAAAGCATGGTATTTACTTTGTCACCCAGTCCACACGCTTCTTAGGAGGCCCTTGCAAGTCCTTTATTACCTGAGATCTTTTTCACTGGAAGATTTAAACATTGCACTTATTTTGTGTTTATTAGCTGACATAGACTGCTGCCATGTCATGCTAATTAAAAAATCCATATATGTGATATAATGTTGCTATGGTGGCAAGATCCAGATGTGCTAACTGGAAAACACACAGAATATACAGCAAAGGATTTACTGTGCTGTCGCTGTTTGATTTATGATCTGAGCAAAGACGACCTCACTCCCTCCTCCCCATTTTTGAAAGATGTTTGACAGCCTTTGGAAGGCCCATTCTCCTGCCCCGTCACCCACAGCAATGCTATTCACACTATATACCTCTATCACCTAGTGCTGTTCGATTTTGTATTTTATTAAGCATAATGCATGATATTAAAAAAAAAAAAGGCATTAAGAAAATTTAGCTGGACTAGCAAGTCCTGGCCTGTCCCCAAAGTGAACACAACTGGTACTAAAGGAAGAGACAGGAGCCAAAGAAAGAAAAGCCACACAAATATACCCACTACTTTAGCACACTGCAGGGATTTTCCCAATAGCTCAGCATCTGGAGACAACACTGTGACCGCGCCACCAAACCGAGCTGGAGAAGAAAAACGGGGCTGCAGACACAAAGGAGAACATCCAACCTTCAATAACGCCCCCAAAGGCTGGGAGTGGGAAGCTGGCGTTGCACTGTCACCGTGCAAACTTCGGTCACCTCCATGGAGCTGGTAACAACTGACAGGACATACTCATCAAGAGGAAGGTGGGTCAGGGGGAGAAGTGAGAAACAATCGCTGTTCCTGCGTGGAAAGCTGCTGGTTGGGTTGATTCCAGCAGAAATAAAGTTTCAAGGGGAACTTTTGCTAGACTCCAGGGCTTCTGCCCAGAGTGATGACACACAAGGAAATTAGAGCTGCCGCCGGGATTTGGGCACACAAGGGAGCTTTTGTTCCTCTAAGAAAAGCAAGAAGCAATCAGCCAGGGCACTGGCAGCTGCGCTGCCTCTCTGAGGGATCCTGGATGTTCCCCTGAAGCTTTTAGGCCACTTTCAGGAATGCAAATACCTTCCACAGCACCCAAAGGTGTAAAAGGCACCAACACCCAATGCACCTCACCATGTAGTATCAGGAGAGCAAGACCAGAGGAGATGGTTGCATTGCCCTGCAGATAATGTGTCCCAAAGCACTAATTGCTTCGAACCCCACAGCCTTAGCTATTTAGCAATCACTAAACGATCCACCCTTCCATCACCCCAACACTTGACTCCAGCAGCTCTGGCAGCAGCACCTGGAGCAAATTAACTCCATGCTGTGTATTTTGCCTCAAACAATATTGTTTTGATGAACCGAGCATGCTTATTCTCACACTGGGTACACAGGGAGCTTCTAAAGAGCTGGTCACCAGAAAAATTAGAGGCTGTCACATATGAATTTTAATCACTTGCCTTTTTTTTTTTAAGCTGTTTTACATGCAAGTCCTTGCAAAGCAACTGGCTGCAAAGCATCCTCTTTGGGAGAAGCTTTCATTTAAAGAGGAGTTTTAACACATGCCCGAATCATAGTAAGTGTTCAGATGCTTTGAAAACTATTTTGTCCCAAAAAAAGGGATTAAATATTACTATACACCTTCTGCAGCCCCCTGCCCAGCCCACCCACATGTTTTTATTTATTTTCCTTTTAAATAGGCATTTTTGTGATGATGGGGCAACACTAGACACAGGATCCAGCAGAGTTTTACAGCCACTTATGAAGATGCCTCCAGTCCCATCTCACGGACCCTACCGGCACAGAACAACTTCACTAACACCTGTAGACCAGTAAATGTCTTAAGTTTTGCCCTAGCACCCTGTCTCTATGTGGCAATGGTATACTAGAAGCCCGGAGAATTAAAAATCTCATTGCCTCTAACTTTTCTCATTTAACAGAGAATCTTCCATTTTCCTTGCCATCCAACTCAATCCCCTTCAGTCACCTCCACTGCGTCTCCCAGTGTGCTGTGGGACACTAATAAAGCTAAAATATACATATATATTTATTATGTACATATATTACACCTTTTATATAATATATGTTATATATGTGTATATTTTTTTTTATATATATATATGACCTTGCCTTCTGCACTGGAGAAGAGTTATTCAAGGCGATTTCACGTTTCCTTATTATGTCCTATAAAAGCCTGACACACCTTGCAGCCTTCCTTATCCGGGTCTTCGTGAAAAGGACGACAAGTTTGCCCTCGGAGGATCACTGCAACTTGAAACCTGGCAGCAAGGGAGAAGCTGGCACCACCAGCCCACTCACACACTCGCTTTGAGTTCACACTATCTGCCTGTGGCCCCAAAAAAAAGTCTCAAGCACTATTTCAGCAATGCTTTTTTTTTTTTTTTTGCAGGGTTTATTACCCCAGTGCAGCATCTGACCTCAAGGAAGCAGTTTAACAAGAGTCAGCTAATCAAGTTCTGCTCCACCACACAAATGGCATGAATATTATCCCACAGATATATATATAAAAGCATGAAAATGAAGCCGCTTATTGCAAAACTTGGAGATGACACACCACCAAGCGCCGGACAAGCTCGCACAGCAACGACTGCTCTGTGGCTTCAGCAAGTTATTTACTCAGCACCTTTTTGCTCAGAGATGTTGCAAATAACATTACCTGTTTCCAAGCAATCTTTCCACAGAGAAAGTTCGTTTTACCCATTTGATTTTCTTACATGAAGGACATTCTTGTTGAAAGAAAACCACAGAAATTCAAGTGAAACGCATACCTGCATTATTATTCTCACTTTTCTACGATGTGACCTGCATTTAATTTGGTTTTAAAATGAATAATTCCATTTTTTAGAAGTATGTAAGCCTATATATGCATATACATACACCAGCACACACTTACACAGATAAATAAAGAAATCGGATAGATAAAGAAAGAAACCAACTCAGAAGGCTAGCCAGAGACTGCTTTCCTGCTCTCAGCCACATTGCAAGTTTGACCTTCTGAGAGCGCAGGTTTGAGTTTTATTCCTGGTCTATAGGACTCATCAGACGCAATGCAATCATTTAAACGCTAAGAAACTGCAAGGCGAGTGATGGTTTTGCACCAGTTTAGGTTTAACATGCTCACAGACCTCCATCCTGATGGCGGAACTGCCCAAGTACCCATGTCCCACCACGCTCATGTGCGCCCTCATTGCCTAGAGCAGAGCTGCGGATAGGAGGCATCTCGCAGAATCGGTAATTCACTTGGAAAAAAGCAAAAAGAAGTCCTATCCAATGCACTACATCCATCCCCCACGAGACACAGCATCCACGCGCCCTGCTCAAGCAGCTCCACCACTCTCCCTGCAGCACTGCGGAGGGAAAAGCCCAGATCAAACTGAACACAACATCCACCCAGAAGCTTTCAGATTTAAAATGTAGAGTGCTACACTTCAAGGCACATTTCAAACAACCAGGCAGATTCTTTTAAAATACTTTACAATCTCTTCTCAGCCCTATTTGAATCCTTCTTTTGTATCCAAGCCTGCAATTACCGCAATACCAGCCCGAGACGGAGAGCACCAGAGCAGCGCTGAATAGCGAGTGTCTTGTTTAAGAGCTTTGAGGGTGGTTATTTCCACGTTCCCTTGCAAACAGAGTGCTCCCTGTCATCCACAGCCGTGAATTAGATGGGTGGCTGTCAAAAAAGCAGATTTATTCTGATAAGGAGGAGAGCAGAGTCGAGCATCTCTGGCTAGAGCTGTCGGTTAGCCCCACTGCCTGCAAAAAATATGCAGGGATGTAGGAAAGCACCAAGTCTTGCCCAGCAGAGACTTCACCAGAAAAGCAAGCAGTTGCCTTACAGTTTAGACACGTGCCTGGGAAAAGCCATGCATCTTGTCCACCTTGGTCAGCAAACCCCGAAATCTTCGACGAAGAACCACGCAGCTTGCTGCTCTGCCTGAATTCACATAACAAGGACAGAGTCCTAAGCTTTCCTCTTTCTACAGACAGCTCCCGAAATTTCTAAATTCTTCCCAAAGTGGTTTTGCCCAAAGCACGAGCACTTCCAGGAGGTCTGAACTGCAGGCTGGAGTTTGGGTACAATCCATCTGATCTCCACCCACGGCAATGCTCCCCCAGATGCATTTTGGGATTGAACTCTGGCTCACCTTTGATTAGAAACTCATCCTAACTCACCACTTACAGCCAAGACATGGCAGAAAACAGGCTGAAATCCTGACTAAATGGTTCAGTGCTTACTCTTGCTATTAAAAGCCAGGGATGTATAAAAAAATCACAGCTAATCCACAAGCAAATCTAAACACACTGCGCGAATCCAGACAACTATAATAAAAAGATCCCCGGTGCAACAACTTTCAGCTTCCTCTCAAATTCCCTTTTAGATCATGGCCTAAGTGTTAAGAACAAAATCCTGCATCCGTCCTCAGCAACACAACAAACACAGAAATAAAGGAAAACTCAAACCATGTTCATCTGGTGAAGACGCTGCTTTGCAGGACCCATAAATATCTCCAAATATCTGTCAGTCACATCCTAACTCAGAATTCAGTGCCTCCATAAGGAGGACCAGCATTAGCTTCTGGGTTTAGTCTGATTATCTCACCAAATTATCTGAAACACGGTTTCCTGCAAGCTATTAAACATGACATTTGCAGAGTGGTTTGAATTTCTTCCAGGAAACTAATCCAAGCAGCAGCAGGAGAAGGATCCCCATCGGAGTCACGGCTGCACCAAATCCATGAGTTCCTGAGGGCCACAAAGATCCCCATCAGCCCAGCCTCGTGGGCAGTCTCGCCAGCCCACACGGGGTCAAGTTGGTAAGCAGAATTAATTAGAAATACCTGACCTCAAAGAGATTTCAGCGTGAAGGGAGACTGACACAGGAACCACATCTTGCATCTCGCAGAAGAGGGACAAAGCTACAGCACCCATGGGTAAAGACGGCCACCATGATGGGGAGATACCATACCAACTCAGGGATATAAAGGCATGATAGAAGCCCCCGTATTCTCAGCGGAGATGAAAATCTGGGATTTTTCACACTCTTTTCCTCAATTTCACTTTAATTGCATATTTGTAATATTTATTTGGATATTTGCCCGCTTTTGATTTGACCGTTCCATTGACTGAGCGCCCACTCACCTGGCCATCTGCTTATAGGCTTCCTCTGCCACCGCGAAGATGTGAGGATCCATATCCCCCATGTTTTGGCCACTGTATGCATAGATGACATCTTGTTCGTAGATTGGCAGCTGCTCATATGGATTGATGGCAACAAGTACAATACCTTAGAACAGATAAATAGACAGATGTGTTACAAACCAAGCACAGAGTTAATACTTCAGGCTTTTCAGGGCTTGTGTTAGTTTTTTTGGATTTTTTTTTTTTTTTTAAAATACGATGCTTGGAGGAAAAAAAAAGGCTGAGAAGGGAACGGGGAAAGACTCCTAATTCTTATCCCAGCATCTCCTTCAAAGTGCCATGCTTTGATAGCAAGGCTATAAGCTCCAGTACAGCTAGAGACGAGGCATATGGAACTGGTGAGAAAAGCAAATACATAATCTTCTTCATTGTGTGAAGCCAGACTTTGCAAAAAGAGTGAGAAGAAGGGCTAAACAGCGCCTGAGCCATCACTTTGGAAAAGCAATTCCTATGCAACCAAAGCTCTGCTAGACCCAAACAAATATCCCGGATTTTCCCCTGGCTTAAATTCTGAGTAAAAGCCCATAACAAAGAATGTACTCAAATCTAAATGAAATGCATAAATCACAGGAAAGGAATGCCAGAGCCTGGATTAAAGCTTTAAAGTCTCTTTCCTCTCCAGCTGTAGGAACACTGTGCCTGCCTGGAGGAGACAGCAAGCCCAGGAATTAATGGGAGGCAAAGCCACGCGTGGCGCTACCATGGGCTCGAGGAAGCTGGTCTGCATCCTGCAGAACTGAAGCACTCACAAGTTCCACCACCTCCAAAGTACCTTCAGGTTTTGCCAGTTTAAATTGTTATTGTAAGGAGCTCCAGAGAGCACGTGGCAGGTGGGAGCGGGTGCTGTGCTCCACGCTCAAATTCCAGCAAAGCACAGGAACTCTCAGCCTGCAGCAAACACCGCAATAGGTGAACTTAAGGCACATCAAAAGGTCAGCTAAGTCACATCACCTGCCTCCGTGGGATATTAATCCAACAGTTTCACCTCACCGTGCCCTGCTCTTGTTTGCTTCTTGGTTCTTTTAGGGTCAGGAATCTCTTCCCCTTAGTCACCAAAAACACGCTGCCAGATAAGCTGTTTTCTCCCCTTTTAACTACTTTATAACCAGGGCACAAGGTACACTGCACCTGCATGGTGCTTTGTAGCTAGACCCACACTTGCTAAGCCCAAATGGGCTAAGTCTGAACCTAGGAATCTTCGTTAACGTTATGCTGAGCTCAAGATTATCATAAACCTTCACGAGAAGCTGCACAATTGAAAGCTCACTGATTTTGGATGAAAGCAGGCTTGCAAATTTAAAGGAAAGTCACCACTATTACCAGCTGCAAAGGCCACATATTTCAAGGGTGTTACTCTAAAGAGTCTCCTCCTGACAAGCATTTTCTCAGCAAAAGCTGCAACACTTAATCGTAGCTGTAGGTACCAGCCTTAACCCTGCCACACAAATAGCCCCACGCATTTCGCCGAAATCTTGCAACTCATCGCTTAGAGAATTGTTAGTCTGCATCACTGCTAGCAAGGTCACCTTGAGTGCCAGCAAGAGGGTTCAACATTCAATATTCTCCAACGTAACTGAATAAAAATGGCTGAATTGCCTTCTTTCTTTCCTTTTAGGTTGCAGTTTGTTGCTATCCATTCACAGGTAACTGCTGCCTTGAATGGTTTTGGCAGGCAACCCTTCCCAGGAATGAGAAACCCAAGTTCACGCCTGCCCTCCCTCTGCTTTGAATTTAAGAGTTCAATGATTCCCAAAGTCATCAAGAAAAGGAAGGAAATAGCAGTGCAGTGAAGGGTTTTTTTCAGTCTTTCAGGAGGAAAACCCGCTGTGGACATTTCTCATTTGGACTGCACCTTTCTAGCACACTGCTGTTCTCCAGTGGCTTGCTATGTCCTACTTTTCTTCCCCCCCTCAAGACTGACAAGCACTTGCAAAGTTGGCCTCAAACTCATCTAACAAGACATTTCCACCAAGATTACAGACACGGATCATGAGCTCGGAAAGTTCACAGTGCACCAACCCTCAAAAACCACCTCTGGTTTTGCAACCTAAAGCTTGTTGGCACGCACTCATGTCTCCCACCCACCCCAAATCACAGCCCCCGGACCTTCCTCATGCCACAGCCTCTGGCTTGTGGTCTCAAGAGGTTTCGATGTGGACACGCTCTAACCCACTGCTTTTCAGGAGCTGAACGTGTGGCCTGGACACTCACCACAGTACGTATAGATGTGGTTGGACTCGAGGAACCTAACTTTGAGGTTGTGGAGGACCGCAGGCTCGTGCAGGTAGCTCAGGGCCGTCAGGTCATTCTCTCCCACCAGAATATCTGGATTTCGCAGGAAAGGCAGCTCATTTCCTTGGAGGTCAATAGGATATTCGTAGAGCTGAAGAGAGACACACAAGGAACATCAGAATACAAAAAACAACAGCTCCTTTAATGTCTTATAACTTATCCAAGCAAAACGCCATCCTGATACTACAAAATACTTACACCTCGTGCTCTAAATGAATTGAAAGCCCTTTTATGCTAAATGCTATAGGGACCTAGATAACATACTACCAGGGGACAGGTAAACCCCTTGGTAAACAGCTTTGAGCTGGTCCTACTGGACACTGATGGTCCACAAGCACCAACCTGAGCACACCCGAGTTGTTTTCAGGCCAGCCTTGGGACAAATAGCCTTTAGCCAGCTCTGAGTAGTAACAGGTACCATACAGAAAACCACAGCTTCAGCTGATCTAAGCACCTCCATGCTCTTCGAAAAGCAGCCTCATTTCAAACTAGACCATATTCTTCCCATCAGAGTGATTTCTCAACTCATTTTTAATTGACGTTACTTTTATACTCAAAACCTTACACCCCTTCAGGCAGAGAAGGACATGGAGAAGCACGGAGTCCTTGCTGCTTCGATATCTGAAGAGCCAGGTTATGCCGTTGAAGCATATGGTGGCCCATATGCTAACTAATTTTCGCTCATCCCCAAATGAACAGCAGAGCCACCAACTAAAGAAAAAGGGTATTTTTTTTTTTTACCCTTTACAGTGGAGGAATAAAAAAAAACAAATAATTGCCTGCAATGTTGCTTTCCATGGGGTATCTCAGGAAGGGGCCCTGATGTTCAGCTCCCAGCAAAAGGGAGGAATTACGGTTTGCGAGCAGAAGGGCACCACTACCTTCGCTTCAGCACTGGATCGCTGCCCTTGCAAACAGCACGAGAAAAGCTGACCCAAGCGCACAAGGACAGGGTCACACAGCACGTCTGACAACCTCAGGCTGGTTTTCTACTCCAATTCCACGTTGCCAATGCCAATTTTCAAGAGTTTGCACTCAGTCTCACATCTTAATGGCAAACACACCAGGGATCCCTTGTGATATTTAAAAATCAGCTCTTCATTCAGAAGGACTACTCTTGCATACAGAGTACAGCCAGAAACCACAAAAATCCATGAAAATTCACTTAAAGCACAAGGACAAAAGAGAAGCACTAAACAGTTGGGTAATGCATGTTGGCTGTCAGGAACAAAAGCCTTTCAACAGCTTCAAATCCCCCGAAGATATGTACGCTCGGTGTCTCCATCTAATGCCCACGTGCGCTGTTCCCCTTCAATAAAGCTTGAAAAGTCCAACGTGACTTGGTTCCAGGCAGGGTTTCATACGGAAGTGGATCAAACAGAGGTCTCTGGGAGCGCCCACAATAAGCAGCAGTCTCTTGCACAACTGCAAAATGAGATGTTCCTGTGTTTCACCATGACAGTGACGTGCTAGTAACACCTAGTAATCTTTTCATCTCCTTGTAATTTAATGTTGCTGACCCTAAACTCAGCTGTACAAAAAGGCTAGGCCCTGCAGGACTTGTTAGCCGCTTTGGTTTCCAGGGAAATATCCAGATTAAAAAGAAAAAATAAAAATAAAAATAAAATCTTTCCCCCTCCCAAGTACTCAAACTGCTGAAGTTCTCAACCAGAAAAGAAGGATGGAGGCTGCAGCACTCCGCAAGGTGTGCAGATGTCCTTTGGCAGCCCAAGCACCATAAGCTGTAGGAAGGACTGCTGCCGATGAGATGGGTGCCCACCTGCACCCAGGCACCCATCTCTGCTGGGCAGCCCGAAAAGGGCACCGATTAGCACGACTCATGAAACCTGCCCTGGAGATGAAGCCTGTAGTGCTTTTCATGCCCATCACCAGTTTCTTGCAAAAGCCTGAGCATTGCTGCTTGATTTCTCCAAGGTTTCTGTCTTCTTGCCGCAGGAGCAAGAGAAAACGCATGTAAAAAACCTGGAATGAGGGTCTTCCCTGTGGCATCCGATGTCACTGGGAGGCGGGGACAAGCCGCTGTGTGGAATGACTGGAATGGTGGAAACATGCCCATCATGAGCACGAAGCATCATGTCATTAGAGAAAAAGGTATGTTCAAATGATGATTGATATGACACAGGATGGTGAATACAGAAGGTCCAACCACAGGGCTACTGGGCAGGAAGCCCACCAAGAAGCAAGGGGTAGTGACTCATGGTCCTACAAGAACATGCCTGGTGCTTCCAAGGGACAGTGAGGTGGCATCTGTGTGTCTCCTCATCCAGATCTATCACCAGGGAGGGGAAAAAAAAGCATCTTCAAGAGGAGCACCATCCATCCTTTACCCTCCTCAGAAAGCTGTCCTATGCTGGAAGAACAAATTGGGGAGAACAACAAACACAGACAGGGCTGACCCAAGAAGAGCCAACAGCATCATGCACTGGGTGCAGATTTCAACGTGAATGACTCTTCGCAAACCTGGCACATTCACACACTGCAAACGGCCTGCACTTGCTCTGGAAGAAGAATTGTTTTGATGAACAGCCTAATCAAGCGTGTCTCATTCCTGTTCTCCTTCTTCCCATTAAGTAGTAGGGTGAAAATAATCCCTGCAGTATGGAAATGGTCGGCTGGCAGGGGACATGAATTACTCTCCCTCCTCGGAGTATTTTCAATTTGGAGAAAGTGGCCTCTATTAACAATTAAGGAAAGCCCGTCTGATCCGTGAAGAAAGCTCGTTTAGGTGGAATTCTTCACAAAAAATATATTTATTCTTCCTGCTACACCCCATGTGGGAAATACACCTCGTGGCAGGCACGTAGCATGGCTGCTCCCTTCCCATAAACCACCCAAATTTTGCAGCTGATGCAAATGCCACTGTTAAATTCATCTGCACTCCCCCACTGTTACCCAACATCCCACCCCATGAGCTTTTTGTGTGGGACAGAAAGCAGCTGCTCTTCCCCCGTCCTGCTTTGGGAATGATTTATCACCAGCTGCACACACGCCGTGAGCCTGGGCTGTTTGCGCATTTGAAAGTGGCACTTGCTAAAAAACATCTCCATTTCAATGAGTTCCTCATTTCTGTCTTTCAGAGCTTCTTTATGTTAAAAAAAATGAAGAAAAAAAGGGTTTTACATAAGATTATACTTAAAAACTAAGGCATGGAGAAAATCGTTGCACAGCAGTCACTTCTGCAGCCTATGTGATTTTTCCATCGGTACCCAAGTTTGAGTAGACGCCACCAGCCACGCTCTTTCCAATTTGTTCCACAACAAAAAGCATGAACCGGTATTTCTAACATACTGCTGCTATATAAAAAATAAATAATAAAAACCATTCTGATATCACAGACTATTACAACATTGCCACGGGATGAAATGAGATGAGAGAGGTCAAGGGCTTTCTCGCAACCTACTTTAGCACAAGTATCTGGGGAGGGAGCGGGCAGGGAAAAGCTGTAGTGTTAAGGCCATGAAACACGTTTTAAAATACTTCCTAAAAAATATGAGATGGCTCCGGCTTCTTCACACATTAATTCGAAGCTTTAAATTACTGAAAAGAATAATGACGTTCAAAAGCTTACAGTTTCATCTTCAAGTTTCAGATGGAGGCTTTTATCTCCCTCTTTGTAATCCTTGATAATTTCAGCCGATCTCCAAACTTCATCAGGGTCAGGAATCCAAACCCTGGTGTACTGGAGAGAGGAGAAAAAAAAAGAAAAAGCTTAAACACAAGGAAACCTCAGGAAATTAAATCAAAAATAAATTAATTCACCATGGATACAATCCCACACTCATTGTAAAGTCAGCGCAGCTAAACCATTTATTTCAGTCAAAAAAAAAAAATATTCTGATTTTAGGTTTTGGGTAAATTATAGACCAGAAGTCTGATTTTCAATCAGACCTTCAATCAGGCTTCTCCTGGACGAGGTGTACACTGCCTTCTTACCAATCTAACGAAGCGCGATACGGACTCAAGGTAAATGTGAAATTTAATTTCCCTGGGGAAAAAAAAAACCCTAGCCTTCTAGAAGCTTTTATGAAATAATGTAATTTCCCCCCAGCAGACCATACACCAAAGTGTATTTCTTTTGCACAAAACAACAATGGGTTGCCCCCCACAGGGCAAGCCCTAACCCAAACCCACCACCATGGAGCTAAGCAGGCAGTAGAAGACACCAAAGCCAACTTCTCGGCATGCTCCTCCCACCAGTTGGAGGTAAACCTGCTAACAGGCTTCAAGGCTCCAGAGAAACCCTTAGATGCAACATTTAACCTTTTTTAGCCTCTCCAAAGTTCAGGCCTCCAAGAGGAAACCCCAAAGGTGGACACGTACAGCCCAGCCAAAGTGTCCATGAAGGGACAAAATCCAAGAGCGAGCAGCATCGCTCACGCGTAACGAGATTACGGCCTTATTCAGAGCCGCAACCCCTCCTGCTAATGAGATTTAATTTGCTTTTATGATGCAGAGAGAAACACTCTGCCCAGGCTGCGTAAAAGCACACCCTCGTGCCAAGCAAGTAACTGTTGCTGTGCCGACACCTCCAGTCCTTGCTCTCCAGAGTTGGGACAAAGGCATTGCGGACCCAGCAGTAACACCATAACCTCCACGCATGGGTTTCCCTCACCCTCTACATCCACCTTTCCTTTTGCCAGAGCAGGTACCAGTTTCCCTGCTCATGGGGCTGCCAGGGTACGGTCCTAAGGACAAGGAATCCAAAATTGCTCCATCCTTGCAAGGGGTCACCTTGAGTCAGGCTTTTTTTTGCTGGAAACAACCCCATAAAGCCAACCTGATGCTGGACTCAGCCAACCAACACAGAGTCAACGGGAACCCTTCAACAATCACTGATTTATCGGCATTTTGGGGGCATGCTCCTCCCACCAACTCTTCCTGTCGATTGAAATATTATCTATATATACTTATTCTTACACAAAATACAAGGTGTTGGGGAAAAACAGAGCAAATCCAAGCGACACCAGCACCGTAGCACCAAAGATGGCTTTGTCCTTCATCTTTAAACCAAACCCTCGGCACATGATGGCCAAATAACGCTTGGAGCAACCCAAGAGTTAAACCGGCAGCAGCTGTCTAACAGTCTGCTCTGCAGCTGAAGAGCAATAGATTTTTATATGTATTGTGCGTAATTATTTTTAGAGTTGTTCAATAGCTACAGCAGTGGGAACCCTTGGATGTTAATGGAGCTACACAAATGTATTGCCAGAACAGCAGTTTTATCAAGGAGGGGGGGAAAAAAAATAAAACAAATAAATAGACTTTTCTCAGCACACCACCTCTAGTGCACCACAAGCCTTCTGTGCTTTCCCTGCCACAAGGAAGGGAGGTTGCCATGGGGAAGGGGCTTGTTCCGGACCCCCACCCCAATCTCGCCTGTACCCCTCCATCTCCACGCTGTAATATCCCTGCAGCACGGCCAGGAGCCCCATCTTTGGCTGGACCACGAAACAAGAGCTGGCGATGCATCACTCAGCTTTTCTCACCCGCTGCTCCTTGCCCCAGTTTCTCCAGACTCCGCCGCTATGGGAAGAGCTTTATGGACCATTGCTGCAGCTCTCACCCCTCCTGAAAGCGCTTTGCCTGCCTTTTCATCCCCATCGCCGTGGTTTCATCCAGTGCCAGCTCCCTCCTGGTAGAAGAGAGATCAAACACACTCTAGAAATGCCCAGAATAGCTGGGGATCAGGATGTACCCAGCTCAAGGCAGCCTCAGAAACAAAACGTTGCTGGTCTTGGCTGGAGTCCCGCAAATTCTCCACCTGCACATGGGGCTGGGCTAAGCCATGGACCTGCCTGGACAGACGGATGCAGAGAGGGGCACGCTGACCGCAAAGCGGCCCAAAAACCTGGGTGGTGGTTGTGCATGCTTTGGTGGATGAAATTTGGGTCCGCCTCCAGCAGCAGCAAGAGGTCACGTTGACTCCTCTTGGCAATTCATCGCTGACCATGACTAGGAGCCATCCAACATCCAGGTGAGATGTAGGAACCACTGGCAGAACGTAGCAGCTCTCAGCACCCACCACCCATGGATGGACTTACAACCCCATGGTGGAAGATTTCACATCCCATCAGCCATCCCAATCACAACACTACAGAATTTTAATAACAAAACTGATTCTCTAAGACTTCTTTGTATATACACATGTGCAAGGGATTGTGCGGTACAGAAGGCAATAAGACACGGGTGTCTGCAAGGTCTCAGGAGCCCTGGAGGTAACTCGGTCTCCAGCTGGGAGATCCCAAACGCGATCGCTGCTCCAGCACAAGCACTCCCCATCCTGCTAAATAGCTGCGAGCTGGTAGGGAGAATAGGCTGTTATGAATGCATTTCCCCAAGCACCTAAAATGCTGTCCTCTCGTGCGTGCAGGCATACACATCCAAAAAGGAGACCACAATTCTTTTTGTTAAGCATTTTTACTGTCCTCCCCTCCTTGCTGTGCTCCAGCAGAGATGCAAAGCCCTCCAGGCAAGGCAGGCTGCTACACAAACCAGCATCCAACCCTTCCCTTTCACCCATAAATCCCAAGTATGTCAAACCACTGAAATAAAAGCACTTTATCATTCTTAGATCTTTACAAGGCGAGCTTTAATTAAAACTTACCCAGGCTTGGAGGCAGCGCACGGTGGGGGCACGCTGGAGCCCCACGCTCACTTCGCCTGCCTCCGACTTCTGCAATCCGCCCCCTCCAAAGCAGCTTCACACGCCATATGTTTGCCAGTTAAATTCATATAGATGAGAGCCACCAGGTTGCCAAAACCATGTCCTCAGGCAGGTACCCACCCAGGCAGGAAGAGAACATCTCTGCGAACCTCTACTTCCATAATCTCACCTCTAGTGTAATTATCACACTTTCTATGCCATATCCTGGCTTCGTTAGCTTTAACAGCCTCTTGATCTTTCAGAAAACCTTGTTATGAAAGGAAAGGGCAGGCGGGTCTGTCTCAAAGCACTGGGACCAGAAGATTAGCCTGACTTCAGGCTCGGGAGACACAACCCTTGGCAAATAACTTAGCCTTCTGACACTCCAGTGTCGCCATCGGGGAGGGCTGAAAGAAAAGTGTTTATTTAATCCTTGAGGACGCCTTTGAACAGGATGTTAGCTTTAATCAGAAATAGCTCCATGTGCTCACATCTCAAGAAAAAAAATAAAATAAAAAAATCTGGTTTTTTCTCAATAAAACCAAAGCAATTCAGTGCTCTCAGAGCCTCTTGCATTATTCCACCCAGATTAAGCAGAAGCTTAATAAATTCAATCTCCACCTCCTGATTTGATTTATATTTTAGCAGGCTGCCCCTGCAGATGCAGATTAAAACAAACACGAAATTAGAAGAGGCAGGTGCTGTTTGAAAGCCCTCGGTGCTGGCGAAAGGCATTCCCAGCAAACTCCAGGAGATGTGCTCAGTGGATGCTCCAGGACAGCAGGAAGGAATGCTAGTCTGCACGGAAGGAGCTAAAACCAACAGCCTGGACAGAGTATAGGACAGAGTATATATAAATATATATATTTAATTTCCATTAAATAAAGAAAACACTATAATTTTCCATTAAATGAAAAAAAAGCTTAAAAATTAGCTATCTGAGTTTAGTCTGGGCTGTTTGGTGGTTGCAACAGTCTTTGTGGCAAGCTGGAAGTCGGCAAATCCATCTTTATTATTATTGTTTTTTAATCCCTGGAGTTATTTCAGGAATGGCAATACTCAGAGCCGACTCTGGTAAGTTTTCATTGCTCCTGGATAAAGGGCACTTTTCCAGGGGCATCCTTCCAACAGGAGTGCAGCCAGAGGGAAGGTATGGCAGAAAACCCACAATACCGGCGATACAATAGCACCGACTGCCTCGCAATTAGGAATTCAGTAACGAAGATTAAGATATACTATCTCACGACCACTGTTTTTCCATACTGGTTAAGAAAAACTTATGAAAGGACTTCAGTAGAAACCAGAGACAGTGATGTGCACCTTTGAAAAAAATCAAAGGTGAACACACGTCAACTAAGAATGAGGTGGAGATTGGGACAAATACCTGTATATTTTTCTTTGTAAAGCAAGCACACTTCTGCTTTTCCCCCTTTGCAGTGGGCTTATTGTCAACCTCATTCTATATCGTTCAAAGAAATAACGTGATCCGGTGTTACTGGATGCTCTTGAAGAGAATAAAACACACACGTGAAAGAGGAAACAGCATGATCTTCAGTCCTGGCTTCCCCACAAATATTTACATGTATATATACAGCATGTGAATGGTTAAGCAGTTTACTTTGAAACAGTCCAATAACTTTAATTTTAGTAATAGATGGCTTGTGAGAGCTGACGGGTTGTCTTCCCAAACTTTGCTTTTCCCAAGCAAAAAGAACAAAAATACAAACTCTACCTTAAATCAAAATGGGTCATACCAGACAGCACCATTCAGGGTTTGGATGCCATTTTTCTTTTCCCTATTTTTTTTTTTTAGACCACTATTTAAAGATAACTCCACTGAGATAATTTAAAGAGGCTCTTGCAGAAAAACACAAAACCAGGAGAGGACTCTCCTTGCAGCCACTGTGCATGGATGCTGACAGCATCCCCCTCCAGTTCTGCACTAAAGCATATGAACTTCTCCTCATTAATTTGTGCTGGGCTGAACTGGGGTCACCCACTGTATTTTTGCCCATCCCCTGGCATTATCCCTACCACAGTAGGATCCCACATCCCCATGATTAACAGGTGGTTATTTATGGAGTTATTTAGGTGCGCTAAATGTGCTTGTGCAAACCACCGCGCATCTCGGTGCTGGGAAGAGCCGCTCGATGGGTGCTGTCAGCAGGAAGACACGTAAAGGCACAGGCTCCAGGGCTCTCCTGGGCTCCTGCAGCCTTAAAAATCCCTTCTGCCCCACTTGGCAGTGACTCAGGAGAAAAAACTGCTTCACCCGTGACACAGCAAAGCACAGACGAGGTGCTTCGGCAGCAGGGCAAAAACCTCCCTGTTCAGGGACTTGTGGATCATTAACTTTTTAATTATTATTTACAATATTGAACATCAGGGCAGATGGCAAAGTATAATCCTCCCTTTTCCCATCCTCCAAATGAGATTTTCATCCCGGGAGTGATTTCTCCACTGCCCAGCAGACAGGCAAAGCCCATATTTAGGTCAGAGCTCCCCAAGCTGTGCCGTGACACCGGGACCCACTGACCCCTGCATCTCACCCCAGGCTGGCTTCTCTGTTTGCTGCCGGGTGCCAGTGCCCAGCAAACTCTCACAAGGGTCAGGAGGGGACGGCAGAGGATTTCACTGCTTGGTACAGAGCGGGCAGGGATGCTCTGGTGCTGAACATGCCTCCACTGCCCAATTTCTTCAGCGCCGGTACCCAGTGTTGGGATGCCCAGCTTCCCCAGCACGAGCCCCGCATGAGCAGAGCATCCCCAGCATGGCCAGCAGGCATCCACCCGCAGCAAGAACTTCTAATAAGAAAAGACCCACTTCTTCCTCACCATAAAAACCGAAAAGAGCTGAAAAGAGAGGTCACGACTGGCAAATCAACATTTCAACACACAGCAAGGGACATGCACTACCCCAACATCACATTCAAGGGGTAGGGCAAAAAAAAATACTATCGTGTTTTACTGGTTTAAAAAAAAAAAACACAAAAAACATTGTTTTGAGCTACAGAATGCAAATGTAAATTTGCTGAGAGTGTTAAATGCAAAGAAAAGATAGCGGCACACTGCAGAAGCATCTCTAATTACTCAACATGAGAACAAGCAATTTATGTGTTTCCCAGAGCTGATAAAACACACACAAACCCAAACAGCCGAGCCAAAGCAGATGAGCGTAATCTACGTCGTGCCTCATACTCCCCATCCTCCTCACACCATAAGCACGGAGATGGACCCAGGGAAAGCACATAAATACACACCCAGGCTGTGCCCCTGGCAAGGTGGGGCTCCTAAATTTTGGGGGAGCATCTCTGCACATCCCAGAGCGCCGGTAGGAGATGCTGTATTTGAGCCAGCAAAGCAATATGCGTTGCTGGTGCCTCCTAAGTACGGGGATATTTTCCTCCCACCCCCGAAGAGCTGTCACGCTGATGGATGGGCTCCACGTCTCCCACCAGCACTAAATCTGCTCTATTTCTCTTTGCTGAATTTTATTCCCCTGCCCAAATTAACTCAGATGATGATTTGCATAAAGCGTCACAGCGGCTGAGCAGTGCTGAGTAGTACTCAGCTGCTTGGACAAGCAGAATATCCACCGGCTTGTTAGCAGCATTTCTAACGAAGGGTGGGTTTAAAAGGCTTCAGCTCATCATTGCAGCAGCTTCATCCCACCAACAGCAGAAGTAAAACTGGCACTGAACAGCATGGGGATGCAGGTGAGCCCCAACACCAAGCATGCCCCCCTGTACTTCTATCCTGAAGGCTTTACTTTAATTAAACATGATTTCCAGGACTAATCAATAGTCTCACATGTAACTAACAGCCAACTCGTGTCTTCCCATCCTCTCCCCTACCATTTCTTCCATGGCATCTCAGCGGCGCTCGTTACTGCAGGCTTAATTAAGACTGACGGGTTCAGCGTCAAGGACTCGGGCACACACACAGCCCCGCTCTCACTGCAGCAATGGGCTGAAACACAAAATCTCTCCTGCAATAAGTCATTAGATGCTGCAAAACCAGGTAGAGCCCCAGGTTCTTTGGGACAGTGCAAACAAACAATTAGTCTCAATTTTGGGGAAAAAGGAGTCCCTCTTGGGCTGGGGAGCGATCCCCTCATAGGCTGCGAGACCAGGATTTGCCCTGGGCAGTGCAACAACTCTTGTATTTTCACTTTGCTCCTCTACTCTTAAGAAATAACAAAACCAAACCTCTCTGCCAAGGTCAACAAGACTTCACCTGCATGGAATGTGCATTATCGCCTGCGTCACCACTAACAAACCATCTCACAGCGGCCCGAGATGTTACAGGAGGAGAGTTGTGCCTGTTTAACCGGAGCTGGCAGCACCTGGGGTCTCAGGGCCCGTCTCTTTCCACGGCTGTGTCTTTCCAGCCTCCCATCAGGTTGAGCGCAGGAGCCCTTTGCCTTTGGGTTGCTGTGAAGGCTGAGAGCTGGCAGCCAGGAGGCTGATGAAATCACAAGGTACAACACAGGGCTGCCCCTCTGGAGGTCTAAGCCTGGATTCAAAGCACGTGCTCCACTGGAAAACCTGCTACAATCCCTGGCAAAGGCCCTCCAAAACTTAATATTCACCAGCATTAGAGATGAACCAAGAGACGCCAGCCACTGGTCTGCTGGGTGGGAGACCTTTCTCCAGGCCCTGTCCCATCGAGCACCAGGAGTACGATACCACCATCCCAATGACAACAAGCACCAAATTTCTCTTCTATCAGGCCTGGCTCAGCTCTAAAAGATGTTCACCAGTTGCTCTACAAGACACTTACCATCACCATCCAGTCTCTGCCACGCTGCCAGAAAGAGGGATGCTCTGCCAAGCCCCTAAATCACTGCAGAGTCCCCAGGGAAGCCCAAAAAGTCTGGTGCTAAAGCCAACCCAGATAATCATGCTCTTGACTTGCAGCTCCCCCTGGAGCTGCTCCTGATGCTCCTCCGGGCATCAGGGCAGCAGCAGTTTGGAGCAGGGTGCTCGGCACCCCCTTCCCAAGCATCTCCCCTGAGTCCAGCACCCATGGGGTGCTCACAGCCACAACCCACCCAACCCAGCTCCTCCGGTGCTCGTTACATCTTCAAGTCATTGATTAAAAAATTACCACATTGCACAGGATCAAGAGAAAAAAAATCCTTGACCCAGTGCCTAAGGGGAATCAGGATGAGACCCTGCCTATCATAGTTTTAACTCGGCCATGTAGACAGTTGGGTTTTTTTATTCCAGTAAAGGTTACTGGGGGTTTACAGACTTGTTTTTTTTCTTTTTTAATTAAAAGCCCCATGCAGAGGTCAAGCGTCTCCATAGCATGACTTTTACCCAACAGCCTGTCATATTGCAGAAGTTAAACCCTTCCAGGCTACTTTGTGCAAATCCCTGTTGATTGGCATTAATTACCCTTCTCTCACCTAATTCTCGATTAATCAAAACCTTGGGCAGTGCGGTGGTGTAATCTTGTCTTCACAGTCCTGTTCCCCATCTAAACTCCACTTAAGCACATTGATGAACATAGGCTGGATCCAAAAGATTCTTAATATATACCATATACATTTGATTATTAATAAAGCAATCCAAAAATGGCCTTTGGGCTTTAAGTAGTTTAAAACGGCCTTTCACCCTATGTTTTCATAGTTCTCTATCTATAACGTAGCCTCGTGATGCTTTAGGGAAACTCATAAGCATGTTCCTTCCCCAGTGCAATGATCACCCTGCATTAAATGATTTTATATTAAAATGATCCTGGAAGAGCCGGGCTCAGCAGCACAGGGATGCAGCCGAGGATACCAGGAATTTCAGTTGGAAAAGTTAAAAACAGCGGCCGCTTCTGGGCTGTAATTGCGGTAACACACGTGGCATTCATGATGTCACAAGCATCATCTGAAATTCAGGGTACGCACCACCTCGCCTGTCGCTGGAGCGCTCAGCCGTTCTCCCCATGCCCAAACAGCACCACCAAAATCTACCTTTAATTGCAGAGTCACCTCTCCACCAGGCTGCATTTTCAACCTTCTTAGAAAGAAGTACTTGGATTAATCAACCCATAGAGTTATCCCTCACCTCTCCAGAACTCATGTGTTAAAAAACCTCTTGGAGCATCACTTCATGCATGCTTAATTCAAAGGGATTTTTGACCCATAGTTGTATTTATGGGGCATTTCTTCAGCCCTTTCTAAGCAAAGGAGTGTGCGGGAAAGGCCCCCAGGCCACCTTTGCATCTTTTTCATTGCTAAGCAACTAAAGGAAAACAAATTGATTACCGAGGATTTAAGTAAGCAATGTTTTACTGGTTATAATTAAAAAATTCCAACAATAAGGTTTGTTAGCAAGGAGACATTCGACGCCTGGAGAACAGCACCAGTTGTCAAAATTCAATGCTGGAATAAATAGTTGAAGTGGTGAACAAATATTCATAAACCCCCACTTGCTTAGAAATAGGGGGGGCAAAGAAATTATCTTCTCGGGGGAAGTACTGCTCTTGCATTTTCATTTCATCACAGTAATTTCCAGGTCTTTTGGAACGTGATTTGTACCCAGCTCCGCTTCTCCCAGGACATCCATATGCCAGACCTCGGATGCGCGCTTGTATGACGCGTTACTCTACATTAATGTATATATTTTGTCTCTTCTCCCCAGTGAGACAAAGACAATAAGCGAGATTCTGCAATCGCTAAGCTGAAATTGTTTCAAATCACATCCCTGAGAAAACTCAAAGAAAAGGTGGTTTCCTTTTTAATATATAAAACAGAAGGTACAGTATGGCTTGGCAGTCAGCTATGTTTTCCTTCTTAGTTCCTTGTAACTTCAGCCGTCCAGCTAAAATACTGAGATTTGAGCTTTCCACATCTTCCAGCACTGATATCCCGCAGCCTCTTATTTATATCACACAGCAGCTCCCTGGAAAACCAACCCCTGAATCCTATATACAATTTCCTCTAATAAACGCAGGGGAAACGAAAGCTTAAATAAGGAAGGATGGAGGAAAAGACTATCTGCATCAACCCCTGAATTTTGAATCGCAGGAGGAGATTTGCAAGGCGACGCCATTAGCAAAATACTGTTGTGTTCTGCAGGAAGGGCTCAATGAGGGAAATCAAAACGCAGAAGACTGCTCCAAGCAGAGAAAGGGTTACAAGAAGGGCAATTGCACCCACTTAAAACATAAAAACCACCACACCACCAAATGCATCTTTTCTAGCCTTCACCTTCTGATTTGAATTTCTCCCCCGACTTGGCAACGTCCCCCGTGTGTTAGGCAAATCCAAGGTTATCTCTTTCCCTTGGAAGGGCGGATGCCCCAGCAGCGCACAAACACACACTCCCACGCAGATCAAACACGGCTCTCATGAAACACCAAAGTGCCCTCACAGCAAGACACCCCAAACAGAAGGAGAAAATAAAAATAAATTTAAAAAAAAACAAGCACACTATCACAGCCACTGGGTGCTGCTGCTTCTATCTCCGTCTCCACAACAAAGCTGCTCTGCTGCGTATCTCCTGGATCAACGCACAGGACAACATCTATATCCCAACCAGGAGATGTATTTACTCATTTAAACATCCCTCCTTGTGTTACAGGAGTGTTTCTTTATTCCTCCCAAGCAGGTACAGGCTACCTCTGGGCACAGGCAGTGCTGAGCAGGCAGCAGGTGCAGAGTTTCAACGCAAGCAAGGCTCAGCTCCAGCTCTTCTCATCATCACCAGCAGCATCACAACATCCCAGGGACATCTCAGCTACGGGATTTCCATCCCACTACACATCCACCACCAAAGGGTTTTGCTCCAAGACTGGGAAACCCAGTTCCCATCCAAGGGATGCATTTCCCTTCGGGAAGGATGTGCATTTATGCTCATACTTAAGCTGATGCCACCTGGTCCCACCAGTGCAGCTGAAGGACTACAACCTGTTTCAAGCAAAACTAGTTAAACTCACTCCTACCACACAAATTGTGGGGAAAAAAAGGATTATTAATTAGAAAAGCAGCAAAACAAGTGAACATACACCCTGAAGTTACAGTGGTTTAAGAGTGCGTGAAGACAGCTCCTGAGAGACAGAGTGTGGCTCATTCGAGTTAGGGCAAAACCATAACTGAAATCCAACTCTACTAAACATTGCATTGCGACTTCTTTGCTCTCCTCTAGGGAGAGACTTCATGCTTCGCTAGGTAGATGAATAAAATAAAAAAAAAAAAAAGATTGGAGAAACATCGCGTCCTAGCCCAGTTCGTTTTGCTGTGAAAGCAAGGCTTTTGCAAACAGTCCTGACAGTTCCCAGCTCATAACACAGAAGACCAAAAGTTTCTGCCCTTTCTGACAAAATATTCAGTCCCGAGACACAAGTTCCTGCAAATTCCATGGGCCAGTGGCCGGATGGGGACACCTGAACTCATGCTGACACTTGAGGTGTTCCTGCTACCTTCAGCCATAGGCAAACTGGCCCATGTGGACACCAGGAGGAGGACAGCTTGGAGACAGGCACGTCATGGGACAGGCACTGCTCATGGTGTGGGTTTGTGCCATGGGACCTCCAGAGGCATCAAAAGAGGCGTTAGTGGTCATGCACATCCATGCATGCAGCAGTGATTTAGGACTCTGTTCAGATAATGAGGAGGAGAACTACAAAAAGCAGAGATGCTTTACATCTGTTCTTTCTTTCAGCTGCCTGCCCTTTCATCCCCGCCTTGGGCTAGAAGCAGGCCTTCTCTGTCCCACATCGCATGTGATAGCAAGAGTCGTGCTCCAAGTTGGAGAACGCACAGTCTGCTGCAAACTTTCAAAAAGGTATTTTTAGGTGCTTTCTTAGGGAAAAACAAAAATAACCCCCGTTTGGATCACCGCATCTGGCCATCATTTATAGGCACCCAACCTGCGAAGCACATATCAATATGCCGGTACAGGGAAATGTCGAATTGCACCGTGTGTCGGGGCTGCCTGAACATGGTGGGAAGTCAGGCGGTCGTGGGGGGCAAGGCGTGCTCCTCCCCACCACCACGGCCTCCAAACCCTCTCTCCAGCCTTCTCAAACCTCACGTGCAGATCAGCAGAGACTTCTCTGCCTAATAGCTGGCATGCAACGAGTCCAAATTTGTATTTTAGGAACCGTTTCCAAAGTCTTTAGCATCCCCGCCTTGACAATAGCTGCTTAATAGGACTCGTTTCCAGTTCCACAACAATTAGTCTTTGAAATCCCATTGCCTTTCACAGCATGGTGCGTCCACACCAGCTCCCTCCCAGCAGCTAATGGGGAAGACAGGCTGCTGCAAGCCAAACGGCTGTCAACTCCACAGGCTGCAAGAAAAGAGATCATACTCATCCACCTCCTCCTCAACAGCAACATTAAATTTAGAGAAATCCCTCAACATTATGTTGTTCACAGGCATTTCTTGTTAAGCTGTTGCTGGTGAGGTGCCCACCAGCATCTTCAAGTGCGTGCTGTGCCCAAAACTTGGACAGAAATTAAATGATTTGCTGGATGAAGGCTCCTCATCCCATAAAATTCTTGGTAGCTTTCTTCAACTGCCTAAAATTCGCACTTTAAAGCTGTTTCCCCACATACCTGATGCTAAATGCTGCACAAGCTCTGGAGCATTAAGCAAATGCCAGCGCAGGAGATGACCTTGCAGGACCTCCCCTTTGAAAGCCAAGGACACAGGCACACGATGGCACCAGACCAGGGACCACAGCGCCTTGGCATCAGCAGCACGGCCAGCACTGGGAAGGTGCTCGGGAGAGAGCCCATTAAGGTGTGATATATTTTTGGTGCCTGTAAATAAGTGACATACAGGTTCGTTCTGGAGGGACCAGCAGATGGTGCTTTTCCATGGGTGCCAAGCATAAATGACGACTACATTTCTGGATAAATTAGTAATTTAAAGAGATGATGCTACTGTTATCCCCAATCCAAATGTGACCCACAGAGCTGAACTTAAGAAATGCAGAGTGAAAACTCCCAGAGTGATCTTATTGCTGCTTCACACTGCAACTGCCAAGGTTTGAGGTATTTTAACCTTCAACTTGGATAGATAAAGGCGCTTTCTAACTTATTGCCCCAAATCAAGACAGTTCTTCAGACACAGAACGACAGGCACCTCTTGCCTGCAGAAGCATCCCATGCCATGATCTCATAAACCACTGAGAAGCAAAGTTCAGTTCATTAAAAACAAGCATCAAGCATGACCATGGGATTAAATCAAAATTCATGATCCAAATATTTCAGTTATTCCACACACACGTCAAAACCACCCGGAGGAACTGAAAAGGGTTCCCCACCCTGGCTGGGTGTGCCTGGGAGACAAGGGTCACTTCTTTTCTACCACTCGCATCACACACAAGTCATGCTTTCCCAGGTGACATCAAAAATAATCCATGTATTATTGTGCTTTGAGCTAAATTATAAGGCTTTACTCAGGCAATAGGTATTTAATGTGGAATTAATTTCACAAAGCTCAGCTAACACATGAAAGCGGGTTTCCATCACACCCCAAACTTCTCCACTTGGGTCAATTCCTTTTTCCTCCTAGAGCCACAAAGGCATCACCAACAGCTATTTGCCCAGAAGTTTCAGAATATCAGATGCAAGTTTCAAGTTACCATAATTATTGGCATATAATTCATGAAAATAAGGCATAGCAAACTCAAGGTATGGGATGTTCAAGGGATAAAATAACCTCAGGCCACTGACTTGATAAATATAACAGTCACTGAGATTCATTCTTGATCAGAGAAGTCACACCCTTGCCTCTGTTCCTCCCAGGATATTGAGATAAACAGTGAATAGATGCTTTCCAAATTTAAGACTGTGCTCACCCTCTTCACCTCCTCCACCCACAGGCAAGCAGACTGCCAAACACCAACCAGTCTTTGCCACCACTTCACTTTTCCTCCTTCCTGCGGCACCCCTCGCCCTGCTGCTCCCCAATAAGCCGGCTCTCCCAGCAAGGACAGCGGTGAGCCCTTATCAGAGCATTAGTAAAACTACTGCCAAAGCACAGCCTCCCTATTCCCAGGTATGGTGGAGATAAGACCTGCTTTCAGTAAACAAACAGTACATTCAGAAATACTTTAGTAAGAGCAGAGATTCGAATGAGAGAGGAGCAAATCCCATTGGAGCATCAGCAAGATAACTCAACAGTAGAAATGCAAATATTTGCTTTCCCCAACTCCCCCCTGTCCTCCCGGTATTGTATTTGCAAAACGGGGTCACTTCCAGATGCAAAGCTAAAGGATGTCCCCAGCATTAACCGTATCACGCTGGAAAGCCACATGCCAAGCAACCCTGCAGAGCAAAACCAGCCCGGCCCAATGCCTGAGGGACCTGCTGGTCACCTCCTGTTGGTCTTCCTTGATGCTTTCAATCATTTCCCTATGCAGGTGATGCAGAAGACCCTGTGTTTCCATGGTCCCTCCATTGCTAGCATTTCCAGCCATGGGAATGTGGACCTAAGCTCCAGTCTAATGCATTTTGGAGGAGCCACCTCAGCCGAAGCCTAACGCTGCGCAAGTCTTCACAAGGTCTGCAGAGATAGCACCAATGGTCACAGCAACACAGCAGCAGGGGACAATGTGGCTGTTGCCGATGGGCACAGCACGGCCACAAAACGAGATCATTTCAGCTGCCACTGCTGATGTCCTGGTGAGAAACCCCGAAGGACTGGTTTTCACAACAGCTCTTTTCATAGGAAAGCAGATCAACCTGTTTAAAGGGTATTTTAAGCCTGTTCTCAGAGGAGGTTTCCCCTCTGTCGGCTACCAGCAAAGCACTAACAAAAGGCTAGGCTTCGTTTGAAAAGAAACATCCAAACCCCAGCGTCCCCACTGCCTGTTTCTAGCCAGAAATGCCAGCTGGGAAAGCTCACGAGCTGGGATTTCCCTGCTCCTCTGACACTTCTGAACTCCCTTCAGGATTTGCACGCACAGGAGAAAGCCCAGATCTCATTTTGCATTGACGCGGAGGAAAACAAGTCACAAATCTCTCCCCACCACAACATATAAAAGGCTAGGGGCTGCTCTGGTAGCTAGACAGACCGCTGGAGTTAAATGCTATTATCAGTCCGAATGTGCGCTTTACGGCTACAGTAAATCCATCCCCAGCATTATATGCTCAATACGCAGAAATCAAACGCAAGTGACATTCCCAGCAGCTGTTTAAATCCCCCAAAAGGGGAAGTTTTGTGAGCATGTGGAAGGGACGTGAAGTCAGCAACCGCTAACCTCATACAAGGGAGCTCAGGGCTCTCTAATTCAGGAAGCTGACAGCATCCTCAGGGAAGGGAAAAGCCCTCAGCAAGGCTCGTGCCTGGTGGGAAGGACACTGTCCCGGCATGCAGCTGCACGACACTGCCGCCAGCAGCATCTGGTTATTGAAGGGACACTTGAATCCTGAAGAGACACATCAAGATGCCACATGTCACTCCACCCCCACAAATAGTCAAGGCTGGCTTAGAGGCTGAAGGCCACTACCATATTTTCACACCTGCCTCGCCTGCCCACATTCAGCGCAATCAAGAAAACGTTTATGGGATGAAGGAGGCCCCATCCCCTCCCTCGCTGCAGGTTCATTACCAAAGCACAAGATCTACACGCGGTGGCTTCAGCTTTTCTTAAGCTCTGCCTGAAAAATAAGGGTGAAAAAAGCCAAGTCTCCATTTTTAACTGGCCTGCTTCCATAAAAACTCCTTAAACATACATAATACAACCCAACTCAGCCATCTAACATGAATCCCTTGGATGTGCTCCCAAGAGACACCTCCAAGCCTGAATCACAGGTGCTGGACAACTGCGTTAAAGCAGCAGCCAACTTTTAAAGCAGACATAAGTTATGTACAAAACCTGTAATAGATGGAGGTCAGTGCTGTTTATGAGGCTGAAGCAGGTAAAGAAGATGCAGTCAGGGCCTCTTCCATCCCTTGGGGTGTTTCAAAAGCTATCCAGCTTTCAAATTATGAGTCGTGGTTCAGATCTGCATTCGTCTCCAGCACATCCAGCTGCCAGGCTGGCTCTTTCAGACTTTGGCCACTGCATTTTGCTCTGTCCTGACTTGCTAAATGACACAGGTTTTGTGCGTGCAGGAGAAATGGAGCCAAGTCCTTCCAAAACAGCCTCTTCCCTCCCAGACAAATTAGTTATAGTGAAGTTTAACCTGACTGCAGGACAGGTTTGTCCAGATCCCAGATATTTTAGCTCTTCCCAACTTTCCAGCTGCTTCCCAGGCACGTGAGAGTGAGCCGATGGGCATCAGCACCACTAGAGCTTACAGAAGCAGCAAGACCACCTTCCTGTCTGACCGGGTACCATCGCTCCTGAGTCACCCAAAGATCACAGGAGCTCTCAGCATCACACATGACTTCAATCAGGGCTTCAACATCCGCTGGTAATGCTTCAGAAATTCCACTTGAGTATTTCATGGGGCACAACTATAATTTGGAGTTCAGAGCCCCCATGAATACCCCAGTGACCAATTCACCAAACACCCAGAAGCACGTGTGAAGGAAATGGATTTATCTAGACAAGCGCCAGGGCTGCGTATCTTGCAGCTATCACTGTAACAGCATGTAAAAGCCGCGTTTACCAACAGAGATGCACCCAAAAAACTGACAGTTTACTGGCTTCGAAGTTTCAAGGCAGAAGAAGCAAGACTTTAACCTGGGGAAAGCGTTAACCTGCTTGGTAAAGATGCTTGAAGCTTATAACATGGCTCTTAAAAGAAAAAAAAAAATCAGGGAACTACTTCGAAAACAAGAGCATTGGGTTTGGGTTTTTTTCCCTGTAGCACAGCAATGAAGTCCACGGCTGCAGGCAAAAATAGGGCATCAAAAAACACCTACAGCTGAATGATCATTCAAAAGGTCATTTTCAAAAATAACAATCAAAGGTTGAAAACTTGGACCCCCTTCCAGAAACCAGCAGCGCTTCCAGCACATCTTCAGGGTGGAGTTTTTCTGCTCAAACACTGCCCACGCAGCAAAGCGCATCTTCCCCTTTTCAGGTGGGCTCTGACATTGCTCCGTCACATTGGACATTCACACTGGCACATCAAATTGCAAGATACAGTCAGCATTTAGCTTCAATATGGAATTTTGACAGAAGCATCATGACAATACTCTGGAAGGAGTGCAAAGCTATTTTTAATATGGGGTTATAAGAAGTTTTAAGCAGACTAAGTTGGTTTTGCTCAGCTCACGCAACTGCCAAGAAAAAACCTTGCACAAAGGAACAGCCACAACAAGTTGCTTGACAGAACTTGCAGCGCTGAAAATTATGTAGCTACTGCTTGAAGAACGCTCTCTTTTGTTGTCTTTGAAGAAAAAGTTTATATACCACAAATTTAAGCATCAGGTTTGGCTTTCTCACTGTTTTGCAACATCATGGTGCTACACCTCTACAATTTCTGCTTAGGCCAGAAGCCCCCGATAACACAGGAATAGGGATGAACTGCATATAAGGTCTGTGGTATGAAGAAAACATAGAAACCTGGCTTTACAGATTAATATTTTTCTGTCCTTAAGTACTTAAGATGCACTTCATTGGGTAGACACCTTCCTGAGCTGGGATGCTCAAGGCAAACTCCCACACCAGGTTCCCCACCCCCATAACCAGCCAACGCTGGTCATCAACAGCTGGGACAGAGCCACATTGCGCTGGACCACATCTCCCTAACACCCACCAGCCACCCCTCGTGCTGGGGGGAGCATCCCAAAGGTGACGGGCATCTGCAGCCTGGGGATGATCAGCTCTGGTAACACAGATTTGTTAAAATCCAGTTAGTGCCAGCATTTTCGTTTGAAAAAAAAACAAACAACCAAACCCCACCATAGAAAATAAAAGCAAACCCGTCCAGAACCTGGGAAAGAGTCAGCACAATAAAACAAAATCTAAAGATTATAAATAATTATTTTTACCCTGTGAATGTTGCTCCCTCCCCCACCATATAGCTCAATCTCTATTGTCTGAAAAGCGTTTATCTGAAAGTGGGTCATGTCTCCTGGCATTACTAAATCTTCCCAAATTTCCCCTGATTAGTCAAACGCGATATCCTCTCTGACATCTGAGTGATTGAGGTAGTGTGTAATGCCATTTTTCCCCTGAATGAGCCACATCAAAGAGGTTTCTAAGCCGAGAGATGGCATGCTGGATAAAATAGTCGCCAACAGATTGTCCCCAAAATACAACCGAGGAAAATTAAATTGTTTTGTTGGAAGGTTTTTCCTCTAGAAACATTCGGCCTTTAGTACTGAATGCCGAGAGACAAGAAACTGCCTTCAGAGTTGCTAAAAATGATGAAACCTCACTAACTTGTGAACTGCGTGGTCCGATAGTCAAACACGCTTCTGCGCACTAAAGTCCCGGGGATTTTCTATCAGCCACAACATCCAGTCTGCTCTTCACACAGGGACACCAAAATCCAGCCTGCTGGAGATCAGCGACAGCAAATGATTGAATATTAAAGCAGAGTCATCTGAGAGTAAAAAGGAGAAAAACCAGTAAACCCGCTACTCAAAAAAGAAAACACCATTTAAAATTGGGATATGACAGCAATTAATAGCTCAGGCACGATTTATATCCAAAGGGTTCAAAAATATCATCCTTTGGGAAAGGAGGACACCAGAACTCTGGGAGGATGCTCAGCCAAGATGAGTACTATCCCCAGGACTGAAGCTGAGCTCCCTCCTCGCAGGAGAAGAGTCGGAGCTCCAAAGTACTCATCAGGTCAGCGATTAGATGAGATCCGAGCAAAGTTTAGCAAGTAGCAGCAGAATTTGCATTCTGCTGATTTACTTCACATGACTTTCCAGCACTGAAACTCTGTACCAGAGCAAAGTCTGACAGGAGACAGCACCGTTTTCAGAAAATAATTAAAGATAAATAAAAATAATTAAAAAAAAAAACAGTGAAAGCTTGAAGGGTCTACAGACTTTTTGTCATATAGAATATTCTGTTTCTGATAATAGATTTTTTTTTTCAGATATGGATTTCTGCATCACACTGTTCCTCGGACAAAAAGGGCAGCCCTGGGAGGCTGCATTTGGGCAAGATCAGTGGTTTTTCTGCCTGGTGCTGGAATTTAGGATGCAAACACCAGTGCAGCAGCACTCAGGGAGGAAAAGCCTGCTCGCAGCTTTTCTGCTCGCAGTCTTTGGGGACTGCAAGGAGTTGCGCAGCCTGAGCCATCCCACCTTCTCCAGCATGGAGTGCCGAGTGCTGAAAGGCAAATTCAAGCAAGTTTTGTTCCTAAAGATGATTTGAACCCACCTTGAGGGTTGAGCAAGTGGATATTTCAGGTTTCTCAAAGCTGGGCAGCACTGCTCGTGTCCATCTGGAATCACGGGGATGGTCCCTGCACTCCCACCCTGGGGAGGGATTTCCCTAAAATAAGCGGGTACGAGCACGGCCATCACTCACTGAAACGGCAGCACAGAGGGTGAAGCGTGAAAGGATGAAGATTAGCTCCGACAGCCTCAACTCTGAGTTTATTTTGGCATGGTGAGAGCACACAAGGCTTCAAAGCAGCTCCTGGCGAGCAGGCGAGGGTCCAGGTGGCAGCAGTCACCCCCAAGGCAAAAGCCGCTCCTGCCACCAGTTGCACCCAAAACACCAGCCCTTTATTTAACCTTGAGTATCAATATTTTCTAGAATTCAGATTTGCACGCTTAAGACACCCAGATTCTTTCCCCCCCCCCCTTTTTCTTTTTCTCTTCTTGTTTTTCTTTATTAAAAAAGGAAGTATTTTATTCAAGAGCTCTGCCTCCATGATCTTCACGGCTCTCTGGCCAGGGTCTTTGTAACACCACTCGCTGCCTAACACTGGCTGCAGGAGAGCCAAGGTCAGGCTCAGCCCAGAAGCAGAGTCCTTCACGCAGGGACTTCAGACCCCTGAAAGCCATCCAGCCACAAGCAACATGTCCTCAGCTGCCCCTAAGGGTATCACAGCCGGATGGGAGAGGAAAAGCAAACTACATCTCTGCAACACCAGATTCTGGGGGAGAAAACCCCAATATTGGGAGTAGGGAAGTCCCTGCAGACACCCCCGGGGGCAGCTCTCCACACCCTCTGCAGACATTGCTTCCAGAAGAGCTTTTTAGTGGTGTTAAAGCTCTTGCTTCAACCAAAACAGGCTTTGTTGGTACCATTAACTACCAGATGGTAGTTGATGGCCTATCCCAGTAGAGAAGTGATTTCTTACAAGGCCAGGTGGGGACAGGAAAGCAAGGTGACATCATGGTGATGCTGGATGAGGAGCACTTGGTCTTTAATTTCCTTCATTATTTTATTTCTTACCACTGAACATGGTGGTGAAAGCAGACATCCATTAGGCAAGAAATGGGCACTCCACAACCATGGGACAGGCTAGTAAGAGCCACACCAGTATCTCGTTGAGGTCTGCGTGGGTCTGGAGCAGGACCTTCCCCTCCTGCACCTCCACCTTGTCTCTGAAACAGGACTTACGGTCCCATCATGAGACATGGGACTGATCCAAGACCACAGTAGTCCAATACTGCCTCATGAAAGCCACCTCCAGCTCTTCATCTCTACCCCTCCAGGAGATGAAGCCCTTTACTGAGACCCCCATTGTCCCCATGGACAGCAGGTGGGTACTGCTTCTCTGTCCAAGCTGGACATCACATTTGCTGTCCAAAAACCAGCGATACCTACAGCACCCATGTTATCAGAGCTCAAAGTAATTAAGAAGCATAAATCCATGAGGGAGTTACTCATCTTAATTAGATTGAAAATTATAGCTTCCATCATCTCAGTATCCACTCGCTGCCTTGAGATATGCTTACACCAACTTTCTGCTTGCTTGGGGCGTAGCACCAGCGACCGGCTTTGCGACAGGCACAGGGATCAGATTTTTGTTAATTTTCTTTTTTTTTTTTAAACAGCTTTCGACGCTCGTTTGCTAAGACATATCTCAGAGGCCCTGGCTGTCTGCTCAGGGATTTGGCAGCTGAAGGTTTGCCTGAGCCACCTGAAGTCATCCCTGTGTGGCTTTCACAAGAAACCGGACATTCCCATCACTGTCCTCCACGATTTCTAAAAGCCATCTTTAAATATATTAAGGGGTTTTTTTGTCTTTGAAGAGCAGTGACTCGCCAGGACACATCCCTGAGATGTAATATGTCATTTTGATAAGTAGCAGCCGTGATTCATCTACAACACATCCTGCTCCCTGTAAATGGTGGTTAGCACATCCTACCAGCACCTCAGTGGGACTATCATCAGGGAGCTTGGGTGATGACTCACGGGAAGGGTGAAGGTATGGATTAGCTGGCTTTAAGCACTGGCTCCACACCTCGGTAGAGCCACCAAGTGAAATATACCCCTTCATGAGGCCACCAGCCCCATGGGGCTGCCTGTAGTTCAGCAGGATGGGAAGCAGTCATGAACTGAAAGGGCTGGTCAACCTCAAGCATGGAGGAGGCATGTTTTCAAGGAAGAGCTAAGCTGGATGCACGTAGCAAACGGAGACTCACGGGCAGAAAGATGGATGAGAGCCAAGAGGAACATCCAAAAGCCAGGAGAGACAGGTGGACACAGCACACATCTATTGAGGAGCCAAGCCACATTAACACCAAACACCTGGAGCACACCAACACCAAGCACCCTGACAACACAAAACCACCCCACTGGTACCACCACCAGTGCTCATACGGGAACAGGAATTACGAACTGAAGAAGGTGGCGATGGCCATGCATTAAGGAGGACATGGCCAGGGTATCCTACAACCCGCCCTGCACCACAAATAGAGTGGAAGAGGGCAGCAAGACATGTCACAGAGTTGGTGATCTGCTACAATTGCCAGAGCAGGGTCTGAATGTCCTAACAGCACCATCGGTTTCATACAGATAGGCGCAGGAGACAAAAAGCCAGTACTAAAAAGCCGCTTGTGGAGCAAAAATTAAATAAATCTTTTAAAAAAATCAAATGGGGTTTGGTTAAAAGTGGTGAAGGATGGTGGCACAGCAGGTCAGGAGCACACACTGCTGGAGGAGCTGCACCGCAACCCCACCACCCTGCACCAAGACATGAGTTTGGAGCAATACCCTACAATTAAGGGCTTATATTCCTTATAGTAAGGGTTTATAGACCTTATAGTTCTTGTAGCCCTATAGTCCAGCCTTTGACATGTTTAACCTATTCCCACGAGTCACGGGTTTCAGCTGGCTGGAGAAGACTTTGGACACGGACAAGTCAAAGACAAAAGGAGTGCACAGCTGGAGAAAAGGTCACATTTCCAGGCTGCAGACTCTTCCCTGTAGGGATGCTCCTCTCCAAACCCCCTGGATACCACAGGAAAGGCAAAGACCAGAAATATCAAATCCTTAATAGCCTCATTAGTAAAACTGATGAGTTTACCATGACCTGGGCATCACATTAAAGAGCATTCAAATGAGGAATGCCGCGTGAAACCCATCACCCACCACCCCATGGCCCTCCCCAGCCCTGCCACCATCTCTGGATGGGTCTCTGCTCATTTCTAGAGGACCAGGCTAAGTCAAAACCCAACACAACCCCACCCCACAAGATGTGTCCTGCAGCAAGCCAGAGGCGTATGAGGGCAATCGCTTTACACAACCAACTCGAGACAGAGAAAGCTCACAGTGATTTTTTTTTTTTTTCAGTTTTGCTAAATACCAAATGCCTCACTGAAATGTTTTGCAAACATTTCAGCTGTCTGCCAAAGCTTGGGGTCCTACTGCAACCAAAGCAGCCATTTTTCTGACCTGGATTGTAGTTCATGCTGATGTTCCTTTAACTACCACAAAATGCCTCTGTTTGCAGAATGGGTCAAAGAGCAGACAATAACACCACAAAAAACTCAACTCAGGGCTTTACCTATGCTACCTGCTATTTATTACACTGCTGACTAACTCAGAAGGTCAAAGTCCACCTTCACGCTAAA
>VWZL01003625.1:576772-617922 GCA_013396915.1 Stercorarius parasiticus
CCTCCGCCGCGCCCCGCTCAGGTATGAGGCGGTGCGGCCGGGCACGGCACGGCTCGGCTCCCTTCGGCTGGACTCGGCTGGGCTCGGCTCCGTTAGGTTCGGTTCGGCTGGGCTCGGCTCGGTTCGGCTGGGCTCGGCTCCGTTAGGTTCGGTTCGGCTGGGCTCGGCTCNTCGGTTCGGCTGGACTCGGCTCCCCTCAGCTGCAGCGTGAGGGAGCCGCCTCACTTCCTTCACTTGAGGTGCTGAAATGCCCCATATTTGCTGGTGGGTTTAGGGTGTTTTTCCCCCCTTTTATTCTTCTGTTCTTCGTCCTTTTCCAAGGAATTTAGTCATTAAGCCCCAAGAAGGTGCCCCTCAGTGGTTTCAGGCCGTGCCGTCTTCACACGTCTAGGGGGGTGTAAGGAAGGCCCTGGGACCAGCAGCCGTGCCCGCATGAGCCCACTGGAGACACACTCAAGGAACCCACCAGCGACGGGATTTTCTCCATCTTCTCCTACTTGGAGGTGGCTTTGGGTTCCCACCACCACGGCTGTGCTCCGGGGCACTGGTGGTGTGTCACTCTTCTGTCAGGAATCGGCCAAAAATTGGGCAGAAACAGCCAAAAGTGGTCCCCGGCCTGTCAGTCTATAGCCACGCCACCTCCCTCCATCCCCTGGGAGCACCCCATGCCTCAGTTCCTGCTTGTAAGGCACTTTCTTTGGGCCTGAGAATGATGCTGCAAATCCAAAGTATTCCTAAGTAATCACTATTGCTATTCATTATCATTCAAGGTATTTTGCATATTAACTAAGCAGGCAGAAAACGTGCTCAGCGAGGCCTATTCTCTGCCGCAGTTGTTTACTCCGTAAGCGGGGATCCCCCCCCGCCGTGGTTTTGGGCTGTGCCACTCACAGGGCACCCACAGCCTTTCTTTAAAGCCATGCTGGTGGCATCTCACCCTCTGCTCCTCGTCCCTTGGGGGCTGAAACCACCCCCCTTCGGTGTCTTTTCCCTTTCTCCCCCCTCCCCAGGACCCTGGCAAGGAGCAGCGCCAATTCTGGTGGGAGGACAGCCAGCATCACAGATATCTCTCTTCTCCAGCTCTTTATGTCCTTGATGAATCCAAATAAATCGCAGGTGGCTCCGGGGGAAGATTGGAAAGGAGCAAAGAAGGGGAGAAAAACCTGCACCCCGTCCAGAAATTACGCTGGGTAACACATTAGGCAGCATAATCTCCGCAAAGCCTCCAAGATAGCTTTGTTGGGCAAACAAAACTTGCTCCTCTCCTTTTATTAAATCAACTGTAGAAACAAAATGTGAAGTACTGGCACGGAGCAAAGGTTTCAGCAAAGCCGGGGTAGCAGTGATAGCCCGGAGGCAAAGCACAGCCGTTCCCATGAAACACCAGCTGGTGCCGTGTGTGATTTGCCATTAATCTAAAACTTTAATTAAAGATAGAAACTAAAAACCTGAAAATACATAGAAAATCCCTGAAGTGTGTCCTAAGTGCTGAGTTGCCTGAAATTCTCTCGTTTGGGAGGTAGAAGCTCCTTTCCATTTGGGAATCAAAACTTGTGTCGATCATAATATTTAACAAGCACTGGCTCTTAAATAGCATTTTATGGTACTACGTCTTGCATTCATGTTGAGGGCACTTAGAGGTGAAAATTAACCAAATACCAGGGTTTTTTTCCCCTCTAAACTTCCTTGCAAGTACAGGTGTTGGAGATGTGTGTGCTCTCCCAGATGCTCACAGGTCCCAGCTTTGTCCCTGTGGCGCAAAAACACATGGAGACCCCAGGGGCAGACAGATGGACGATGGCACAGAGCAGTGAAGGGCTCTGGAGGGCTCAGGGAGGTGGGAAGGGTGCTGGGGCTTGTGCTGGAGGCTAAAAACAGAGTTTTCTGCTCTGCAACAGGCACCCCATTGTTTCACAGCAGCTTTGGGCGTTTATTTAGGTACAGGAGTGAAGACAAGTTTGCTGTTGAATTCAGACGGGCTGGAGAAACCAGCGTTTCTGCAGTGAAATCCCCTGACCCCCAAACTGCAGTTACAGCGTTGAATTTCGACACAGGAGCAGGACATTAACCCCAATAACCCCCTCCTGAAATCCTCCGCGGAAATACTTGGCAGCAGGATCTACCGCTGAGAGCACAGGTGGCGCCAGGGGTAAAACGAGAGCTGAGTCAACCTTATTCCTCAAAATTAGGAATAAGGTTCAAAGTAGTTTAGGCTCGCTCTGTGTGTGTATTGAGGTTTGCTGGGAAAGGTTTGCGCTTTCGCTGGATGTCTCCTGTACGTGACACCGCCTGTGCGGGGCACGGCGGCAGGTAATGCAAAAATAAGGAGCATTAATTCTGACAACTCCAAATGCCCATCAGCACAGAGTTCGCTGTTGCTAAATACAACCCCAGGTCCTGAATTTTTGCCTGCAGAGTTGTCCCGAGGACATGGAAGCTGGACTTTTCCTCCTGGGCCGTGCAGGAGTCACCACGTGCTCTGGCTGGGCACGATCCTCGGGCCTGGACGGGGCTGCGGTGTCACTGTGCCCTAGGCATGGCTGCACTGGCCGTTTCTGCAGTGTTTCCTCCCTGTGTTAAAGCAATGAATAATTAGCAGAGAAGGAATTTCATGTAAATAAAACCGAATCTGTCCAAAGCTGGATGTAGCTTTGCAGCAAGCCTCCAGCCCCGAAGGCGCTCCCATAGCCCCGGACAAGTGCCAGGGGTTCAAACCTCAGAGCGGGTCTGGGAAGATGCGATGGGGACAAGCCGGCTTTGCCACAGGCAGGTCACCAACACGCTCTACACCTCCGCTCTTTCTCCGTCAACATGAAAAATGTAATAAAAAAATACAGGAAAGCGTATTTTGCAAAGCTGTAGTACCTGTATAAATGACGAGGTTGCAATTGCCTGGTTTTTAAATGCCAGTGGTTTCATCTCCAGGCTGCTCACACCCCTGGCGCAGGGAGAGGTCACCCAGCCACGGAGCAGGCTGCTTCGCTTGTCAGCGCTGTCCCTGCGCTCTCGCTCTACCAGATGGTTTGGCTCCAGGATCCCTCAAACACTTGGGAAATACCACGATTAGGGTAACGCTTCAGTCTTGACGCAGAAAATCACGGAGAGGATGATTCTAAAGGAGTCTGCAGCCTGGTGTGAGCCTTATCCCTTCTTCCAGACCGACCTGAAGTCTCCGAAGCGTTCAGCAGCAAAGGGGTCAGCCCCAGCAACACGTTCATCGGCCACAAGTTTTCTCTTGGAAGAGTTTCATTGCCGGTTATCCCCTGGGAATTCATTTCTGCTGAAGGTAAACCTCTTCCAGTCTGGTCTTTTATTTTTGTGCAAACTTCACGTTCATTGCAGAGGAATTTTGCCTCCAGGAGCACAAGCTCAGACATTTTATAAATGCTTGACAGCTCTGACCACCTCTTCTGAGTTATTATTTTATTAAAAAAAAAAAAAAAAGAGATTTTTTATGGTTCTGGATGGCTCAAACTCACCAAGCTCACCAATGCGGTGCTTTTTGTCTCTCCTATTGGGTGCACCCAACACCAGTGTCACAGCCTTTAATAACACACTTTAATTAATCCTGGAATTCTGAATGTGCTGTTAAAGTTCATTTTTCGAAGCGGGGGCACAGTAGTAAAGAAAAACCTACATGGCTTGCGCAGGGCCACACCAGGAGCCTGTGGCAGACCAGGAAATTAATCTCTTAATCATTCTGCCAGTTTGACGCAGCGGTGAGAGCAGAGACCTCTGACTACCTGAGCTCTCTGGACTCAGGAAGCTATTTCCGTTATCTGGGATGGCCTTTCCCACCTGGAAAATAGGAGGAGCAGCTGTGAAGCCCTCTGCATGGCTTCAGACATGGCTGCTGGGAAACACTGTAAGGGCTAGAGGTCCCAACTAACCACCCACCTCTCTCCCAGTTTGCGATGCTTTCACATTTATAAACGTTTCCTTTCTCGATGTCTTTAGGAGACAGATCCTGTTCGGATACAAGGGATTTAAGGAACAAGAGGTGAAGAGGCTCAGCTCTGCTGTGTCTAGTCACCTGTCTGGACGGTGTGGTCTTGTCCCTCTTCCATCTGCTGGCTCAGGAAGCTGCTCTCAGAGGAGTTCTATCTGTAAGCAAGGATAAAAACCCACCACACTCAATGCTGCGCCCCTTAGCAAGGCAATATCTTAAGGCCAGCTTCTTCCACCGTTTACACCCATAATAACTAGGTTGCTCTGCTAAAAATCACAACTTGGTGTCTGCTTTAAACCAAGAAGATGAGGTGAGTGTGCAGCGTGGAATAATTACTAAAATGACCAAAAATATAGCATTGTTCACACATTAAGGAAAGGTATAAAATCAAAAAGTTTCCAGGTTTCCACCACGTCATCTGCGACTCCCTGTACAATATTGCTTTCAAAGCAACACGGAGGGGGGGCGAAGTGGAACAGAGAGTCCACGGTCTCTCCCTGTGATAATCCAGCAGGTATGGGAACGAGATGGCCCTATGGAACCGATAAGCTGCATATTTGCTACCCTGAGCCAACAGTCTGTCGAATTTTGATGAAATGCTGTCCTTTGTGCGAACTTTGCTCATTATAATGTCATTATAATACCAAAGCACACCTCCATCCCAAAGGCTACCCTCCTCCTTGAGTCTGCGCCCTGAATTTTTCCTAAACTCTACCTTTAAATGTGAAGCGAGAGAATTTTACACCAATCGTGATAAAGGTATTTATGACTAACGTCACTCAAAACTCCACCTTGAAGGTGAAAAAATAGTATAAAATAGCCTAAGAAAGGGGGGGTGTGAGGGAAGACAGCATCGTGAACAAGTCAAGGAGGACTTCATCACAAACTGTCTTTGACTTCTAGGACCAGTCGATGGGCTGAGCCTTTCTTCCCCCGCATAGGGACGCCTGTGGGTAAGACTTAGATTATACCGAGCGCTTCCTCGGGAAACTTAGAAATCTCTCTAGAGAGTCTCTTTCCTACATTTACAGCCAGGCTGCGTTGTTTATAACTTTGTCGCGCGTTTTGTATAATTAACAATACTTTTATTCGCACGTGCTTTGCAGACAGTTTATTTATCACCGGCAATCCTAAGAACCTATATATCTGTTGCTTAAATGAACTGCACTGTTTAAGTAGCTGGTCGTATCGGTTCCTCATCGAACGTGACCAAAACTCGAGAGTGGCCATGCTAGTTCATGAGCACGACTAGACTGAAGGTGCAGTCCACTATCAGTGTATCCAAATCGTCACAGTTGAATATATTAAACACGATTGGACTGATAGCAGTGAATTGGGTTCGGTGAATCACTCAGAATTTAAACCTAGCCGCACCTAGCCTCCCACCCTGGGTGAGGAGCGTTAGAACACAAGGGGCTTTATTTTCTGCCAGAACTACTTTGCTCCTTTCACGCAACATGCTGGCACTTTATTCCCAATTCATTCCAAGAGGCCTGGGAGCCGGGGCTCCCATCCCAGCCATTTACCAGCTTCTCTGCGCATCCCTTCCCGCTCCCGCACACCAAAAACACGAGCCCTGGGACTTGCCAACGCTGAAAGAGGAAGGTCGGGAGGAGAAGGAAGGTAGAGGAAGTGCTTGGTGAGGGGTGGAAGTTGGAGAGGAAAAGGGTGGAAAAGCAGGGTTTGGAGGGAAGACGGTAAAAGCTGAACGAGAGAAACATCTGCAGATAAGCAGCAGCAAAGGCTCAAAAAATGGAAAGATGTCAGAGATAAAGCATTTCCGAATGCCTGCCCAACTAACTCTGTCCAAGCAGAGGTCTCAGAGTCTAGCTTTGGGACTCTGATATTCCACACATCATTCAATAGCAATCAGAATATATGCAAAGCAGCGTCAGCTCTTTACCCTCTAGCCCATAGTAAAATAGGTTCAGAGTTTTGTATTTAACAAGGAAAACGCAGATGAGTCACCAGGTACTTTTCGTCTAAATACAAAAAAAAAAAAAGGTTTTGCAAATATTTGCAGTTTGAAAGGCATTTTAATAAAAGTTCGCTGAAACTCGTCTACAAAGTTTTCTTTTTCACAGATTTTAAAGAATGCCTACATATCATTCGCATCATAATAATACAGCGGTATACTGCAGAGAACATACAGTATTCTTGTATTAAAATGTCAACCGCTTTGATTTGGATCAAAATCAGTCATTTTGTGAAAGAAAATCCAATAGCGATAAAAAATAACCTTTAAAAATATCATGTTTCTTGTATTTGCCAGTTAAATATTTTGAGCATCACAGCGGAGAGGAGCCCGCTAACTCCAGTTAGTTATAAACACCCTTAGAAAACATTTAAGGCAACCAAGTGAGCTAAAAAAAAAATCATCGTAAATTATCTTCTTGAGAGTTAAGACATTAGTTTTCTTCTCAAAGGGTGGATTTTTGCTGATTTCTCACAAGGCCTTGACAGAACGTCCTGTAGCCTTTCTTGGTAAGCTCTCTCTGCTGCTAGACCCGATTCGTATTCTCGCTGCTTCTCTTCTTCCTCAGCATCACGGGCCTGTTGTCGATAGGCAATTTGAGCCCTGAGTTGCTCTTGGTATTCTTTTGCTTCTTTTATTTTTCTGGAAATGACATATGAATGGCTTATTTATGAAGTGCGGGTAAAAAAAAAATAAACAACTTCAATTATTTAATCTGTTAGCGTTGAACCTTAGACTAAAGAACCGTTCAAAACTCCTTTTAGGTGACGGTGAGAGGACAGAGAATGAGAGCGTCAGGGCTCAGCCCTTTCCCTCGTTCTGAACATAATGAGTTACTGCCGATGGGGAAGGCTCCTGCCGCCGCGTCATACTGATATTCTAGGAAATGGCTGACAGAAGAAATCATTCTTCCATCCTACCGCGAGACTCATCTATTACTTTCACCGCTCTCTGGAGAAGCGGTGGAAGTCTACCCGTGTGTTCGGCCACTTTTGGAGCAGGAGTCACACAGGCTCATGCAGAGACTTAAAATCAAGACTTGTGCGCTAACGCAACGCACTTGAACCACAAACACTTACTGACACCGCCGAATGCCAGCTTTGCTACGTGAAGCGTATCCATAATGAAGCCCAGTGTGAAGCCCTTCAGAAGGGTGAGATTTCTGCCACAGCCAGGAGATTGTTACCAACGAAGCCAGCAGAGAACACAACAGATATTGTCTCTGGAAAGAGCTATTCAGTTACCTCCCACGGACAAGCGTGGAGAACGGGCAGGAGTACAAAAGGGAAATGGATTAAGTGAAATAAGGCCCTTTGCCCTAGGCTTTGCGTGACACCCAGAGGAACATTTCAGCTACTGCGGATAACTTATTCTCCCCCTGAGGAACTGCAAGATGAGGAGAACCCCACGCAGCTGGGTTCCGTGCAGCAGTCTGGTGTTTTGGCAGCCGAGTATATGATTGTTTCAGGGATGTGGGTGGGTGGGGTTTAGCAATAAGCCTGAACACACTAGTTCTCCAAGGTAAGTAACCAACTAACCTTTCATTAACCCTCCTCCCCAAACCTCTGCCACTCCTAATAACAGCTCAGAGTACGAGGGGATGTATTTAATAAATGTGATGGATGGAAGAGCCCAAAACAAGGATATGTAATGGAACGCCATTATTTGTATGATGAGATCACAATTAGTGATTTAATACCGATTGCAATGTAACAGGGCTGCTATTGAGCAGTTTGGAGCAGAGCCTCTCTGAAGAGAAGAAAGCCCGCCCAGTGCTCTTAGGAGTTACCCGAAAATGAGAATTAGCCTACTCGCAAGTTTAAAAGATTGATACGAAATGAAATGAACCGATGGCATAAAAGAAAAATACCTTGCATATTTTTCCTCTTCTATATGCTTGAGTTCTGTGATTGCTTCAGCTAATAACTTCCTCTCTTGAGCAAGTTCTTCCTGCTCCTTTGCATTTCTCTGCACTGAAAAAAAAAACAACAAACCAAACAACGAAACGACTTTTAGAAGATAACAGCATTGCTAAGCTTGAAGGGATTGTATTCGAGCCAAGTAGTCTAATTAGCAAGCCTGAGTTTTGTTGCTTCTGAAGAGGCACGCAAACAACGGCAAGCGTATTCTTAGCTTATTTGTTTCTCATCCACTCAGACTACTAAAGATTTCAGATTCAGAACTTCATCATAATAATAACATAATTAATAATAATGATTGTTTGCTGATGCAATCCTTACTTTACCAGGCTTTGCTCTGGTGATCGCAATGGGAAACTAGCATAAGGAATGCCTGCAGGAGTGACGTTTGAGAAGCAGGTTCAGAGACCGTGGCATTGTTGTCCATGCAGGGCCAGATGGGCTTCCCAAAAGCCAGTGTATTGGACTCCCTCCACCTTTGCTAAGACTTGCGTTCGTGCGGTTTGGTGCACAGACTGTCACCACTTACCCTTCTCCTCCATCTGCAGTTGTCTCGTATCCAGGACATCTTTCAGTAGCTGCTTTCTAGCCTCCTTTTCTAACCGCATTTGCTCAGCCTTCTTGGTCCAAACCTTCGCGATCTCTTCATCAAGGAGCTTGTCCACCTCTTTTTCTCGCTGTTTCTCCTCCTCCAGCTGTTGAGCCAGGTGTGCCAGGTAAGTCTGTTGCTCCTTCAACAGCTCTTGCTGCAAACACACAGACATTTGCTGATCTGAGTTAAATGAGTTCAAAAAAGCCTTTTAAAACACAAAGAGAAGTGGTAGTTTGCGGACAAAGTGAGAACTGGGAGCCTAGAGCTCCATTCCAAACCCCCGGTATGGGAAAGGGCTGTGTAGAATCTTCTTCCTGCCCAGTCGACAGTGCCTGGACAGCAACGTAAAAGCAGAACAGATAGAGAGTGATCCCTTTCCCCATGGCAGCTCAGCTGCCTAAAACACTGCCATTTTACAAACTTTCCACAGCTGACCGGGCTACTTCACCATCACCTGCGTTAGAAGCCTTGGGATCCAAAAAATACAATAATAAATAATAATAAATATCACCTCCTCTAATTTTGGCTAACAGCGAGTTTATACCACTTTCCTAACCTACGTGAGCTCCTAAATACCTTGAGCAGAGTAATGAACGCAGCTCCCTGCGCTCTCAAAGTTACATTGAGACCAGTTTTCAGCCCGAAGTTGGACAATCTACTTGTTTTAAATTTAGGAAGTGACAGACACATCCATCATTTCGTGGCATCTCCAAGATATTTAACGAGAGGTTTTACATCTATATATCCAGCTAATTAAGATTTAAAACTGTTTCTTAGCATTAATTAGAATAAGTTAAATAAAATAAGTTAAACTTTCCTCTGCAGTCACAATATATCAGGTCCATGAAACAAAAAATATTCTTCTAACCTCCGTTACCCCTTTTATCTAGCCTGGTAGCCTTGCTGATTCCAAAGCACGCTTTAAAGTACTCGCTGTGGCTTTAATGGATAATGGGCTTCTTCAGGGAAGTAGAGCGCTGGCAGGAGGAGAGGCAACAAAAGAACCAACGGGTTCAGCGAGAAGGACTCGTGTCTGATCTCATTTCTACTGCGCAGTTCACCAAGGGCCACAAAATTAGTCTAGATGAGGTATTGCCCCAGAACTTCACAATGAACACCTTTAGCCCTTACTTTTCTTTTCGTTTTCTCTTCAGTGTCCTCCTGGGGTTCCTGAAGAGATTTTTCTAAGATCTTCATCTCTAGGGCAAGTTCACCTTCTTTTTCTTCATTCAGACGCTTCTGCTTGTCCTGTGCTGCACTGAGCAACATATCCCTGCGTTCCTTCTGTTTCTGTAGTTTCTCCCTCTGAAGTTGTTCGTTTTCTAGCTGAAGCTGTTGCTGCTGTTCTTCCTACAACATTAAAAATAGCCAGCTTGTAAAAATCATCGCGTAACTTCCAATTAAGTGATGGCTAGAATCAGTTTAACTGAAACACTGAAGAGCAAAGATGAATATTTAAAGCCTTTCTTGTTGACGTTGGAGAATTAGTGTCATCCGTTAGACCTGTTACAGCATGAACATTTTAGCGTATCATTCATTAGAACTCAGGATTTTTCTCTGCAATTATCACATGCACTTCCATAACAAAACACCGGAATGCCTGATGTTCTCCAAATATTTCAAGCGGATAGACAGAGTCATCTTTTTAGAGAAATTAATATCATGGCAGTCTTCACACGCAGCCGTAACTACTAACCAATACCAGAGCCATGTGTTCCTCCTGTTTCTGCGTATACGATCTGTCCTGTGTCTGCGCTGGATGTTCAGAGCACTGAATCTCTAGCAGACATAAGGATGCACAAAGTAATTAATTGGATCCTAATATTCTGATGGGCAGTTCCTGAATTTCCATGGCTTCAAACCATTCCACTTTATACCGGAACGAACAGAAAAAATGGACAATAAAGCTGAGTTCTTAAGCAAGAAACAATGAAAAATAGCAAATGTATATTCAAGATCAACAGCTATATGTACATCCAAGATTATTTACCCCCCCAAAAAATCCCAAAGTAGCATCAATGATGTAACTTAGCATAATTCCTGAACATCCTGCATTTGAATAAGTTTACAAGCACAACTGCGCTCAGTCGTAAAACAGTATGTGGCCATCATTAACTTATCTACGGAGCTCAGAAACAATGCCTCAGTGGTCTTGAAAGTACACAGTTTTTTGTTAACCTGTTTTTAAATTAAATGTCAGCAGCATGGACAGTGGCATTGAGTGCACCCTCAGCAAGTTTGCCGACGACACCAAGCTGTGTGGGGCGGCTGACACTGGAGGGAAGGGATGCCATCCAGAGGGACCGTGACAGGCCGCAGAGGTGGGCCCATGCCAACCTCATGAAGTTCAACAAGACCCAAGCGCAAGGTCCTCCATCTGCGTCGGGGCAATCCCAAGCACCGATATAGGCTGGGCAGCGACTGGCTTGAGAGCAGCCCTGAAGAAAAGGACTTGGGGGTGCTGGTGGACAAGAGGCTCAACATGAGCCGTCAGTGTGCACTTGCAGCCCAGAAAGCCAATCGTATCCTGGGCTGCATCAGGAGAAGCGTGGCCAGCGGGTCGAGGGAAGTGATTCTCCCCCTCTACTCCACTCTCGTGAGACCCCACCTGGAGTACTGCGTCCAGTTCTGGAGCCCCTGCTACAAGAGAGATATGGACGTGCTGGAACGTGCCCAGAGAAGGGCCACGAGGATGATCAGAGGGCTGGAGCACCTCTCCTATAAGGACAGACTGAGGGAGTTGGGGCTGTTCAGTCTGCAGAAAAGAAGGCTCCGAGGAGACCTTAGAGTGGCCTACCAGTATCTTAAGGGGGCCTACAAGAAAGCTGGGGAGGGACTTTTTAGGATGTCGGGTAATGGTAGGACTAGAGGGAATGGATTAAAACTAGAGATGGGTCGATTCAGACTGGACGTTAGGAAGAAGTTCTTCACCCTGAGGGTGGTGAGACACTGAAACAGGTTGCCCAGAGAGGTGGTGGAAGCCCCATCCCTGGAAGTTTTTAAGGCCAGGCTGGATGGGGCTCTGAGCAACCTGATCTAGTGGGAGGTGTCCCTGGCCATGGCAGGGGGGGTTGGAACTAGATGATCTTTAAGGGCCCTTCCAACCCTGACAATTCTATGATTCTATGATTCATAATGTGAATAAACACTCAAACATGCATCAGCAGGTTTGTGGTAAACAATATGACTAACCTTCTGCATAGGGAAGTACCAGCTGCACTTCCTAAGGAACATTAACTTGTTATGCTGGACATAAAGCACCCACTGAAACACTTTCAAACCCAAAGCTGACTTTGCTACCTGCCTGAATGGTCTAATTCACTTTCAGAACCTGGTAAAACAGCTCTGAAACTCAGAATATTTTACACTACAGAATAAGTAATCCAAAAAAAAACTTTCAACAGTAAAGACGGAAAGAAAGTGGAAATATTTAGCAGTCTACGGGGCAAGTTGGCACATGTCTTAGGCTGAATTCTGACATCGGTGAAGTTGTGTGGGAGTAGCCAAGGATGGGATCCATGGTGCTTATTCTATGAAACTTTATACGATGGGGTAACACAACACTGCAAATGTACAAAGAAATTGTTACCAACCATCCATCTGCAAGCCAGGACCAAAGTGCTATGGCAGAAACTCATCTAGCACTTAGGAAACTACAGCCAGAATAACATGATTTAAATCACCTTCTCAAGAAATAACAATTATTTAACAACAAGAAAAGACAGAGGGGGGAGGAAGACAGCTAATGTAGGTAACGTAGCTAACGCAAAAATTGCTGTCTCTGTTTTGTCATCCAGCCTGAGATATCCTGAAGTACACTTACGGTCTATCGTGGCAAAGGCGCAAGTTGTGCTTCACTAAATAATCAATTTCCATTGCAACAACCAGAAGAAACCATTATACACAGAGACACTTAGCTGTCCATGGTGCGTCCTTCACCCAGATGAAACCCCTGATCGTTAGAGGCTACCAACTCTGCACTGAGAATCCTGTAACGAGGCCATCTGTCACATCCCTCTTGTGCTGAAAAAGGATTACATCCCATTTTCCAGAAAGAAACTCTCCTTTATGGACCCTCTGAAGAAAGCTTTTTCTCAGAGACTGAACCACTTTACCAGAAATTTATCTCCTTGACAGAGCCCAAGGCAGCTGTCTTCAGGGGAAGCTACAAAGTCTTCTAGTCTAATAGTATTTTTCTGAAAAGGCCAGTTAAGTAGAAGCGTTCTTTGCCTGGGAGGTTTGGCAGTACCTTAAAAGTTGTTACCAGAAAATAATTTAATTTTGCATGTTTTTACATAAGTGAAACATTAGAGTCTAGCTAGGAATAAGGACTCTATTGTTTTGCAGCAAGGATTTTCAGAGCTTAAGATTAATTCTGGTCATTATTTTTTACAAAGTAGTGGAGTATATACCCAACATCAGCTTCCAGTGCCTAGAAGAGTACCCTGAGTGATCATTCAATCACTAGGTGTAAATAGCTGCAACGTTAAGACCGAGTCTGAACTAAATATAACTCACAAAGTCAACGCAGAACGCTGTGAACTAGCAAGCCTCACTAAAGCCAGCACAACTACAGCAAGCCTACAGTGGGGAGAGATGAGGGGGGAAAAAAGAGGGTAGTGGCCAAACAGTAGGGCCAAGGTAGCCAAATGCCTCCCATGACGTGACGCACAACAGCAGCCAGCACTAATAGGTGAGAGCGCTTAGGAACTGCTTGCTAATTTGTTACAAATAAAAATAATGGACGTAGATTCTGAAATTTAGTCAGTTGGGGCATAAGCAGTTGGGATTTTTCATATAAATGCGTCTCCTCGTGTATGCGTCAGGGTCCTGAGTGCACCAAAAAGCTCTGCAAGCTCCCCGCAGGGGTTTGGCTGCCTCCGCTCTGAGCCTGGGATCAGAGAGCTAGGAAAAAGTGGTGGGAGAAAGGGCTGAGAGGAGTCGTTTTGGCAGCTGCAGTTCGGCTCAGCCTCTCGCCTTCGGTGCCCACACGAGCTATGTATCATGGTCTGAGATCTGGTGTTACGCGTTAAAGCTGGGACACAAGACACTCTAGCTCGGAAAGGAGAAATCAGAAAACTGCAAAGATGTCTGGCAAAAGCTTAAAAACATTTCCATTTCCCACAAAGGCTCTGAGAGGCTTTGAATGCCAAAAATCCTTTACAATGCTAAGTTTCAAAAGATGTATTTCTGTCTGTAAACAGGAACGCATTCGCCACAGCTCTGGAAAAGAGGCTTAGCATAATAGGACAGTCTCGGATACTAATGGAATCAGTGAAGATACAAATAAGGTATGGATTAATCTAAACGTCTCGTAAGCCTATCATTAGGAGGGCCTTATATAGAACCCTGAATTGAGAATGATATGGAAATTACCAGCAATCGCGCCTCTTCTTCCTTCCGCCGCTTCGCCTCCTCTCTGTGAGCACTGAGCACTGCTACCTGGGCACTGAGCACATTCAGGATTTCCCGGTTCTGTTCCGCTGATTTCTGCATCTCCACTGCCTCTCGCTTTTCCTTAGCCAAACTATCCGCTTTCCAAAGCTCTGCAAACATCTCCTCCTCTTTCTTCTGTTGCTTTTTCAGTTCCTCCTTCAGAGCTACCTGGGCCAGCCGGTCTTCACACAATTCCTTCTGATGCTTCTTCATCCGCTGTATGCGAAGCTCCTCACATTGTTCTCTGAAAGACAACATAAAAGTTTTAAAAAAAAAAAAGTCTCAAAATAATAAGCAAGTTTGGAGGAGTGCGATGGATGGAGGCTCCCAGCTCATAAATACTCAGAGGAATACAGCTCAGGATGCCAAGTTCTACACCTGCTCTGCCACTGACTCCTTGCGAGGCCTACGGAATCACAGAGAGCCTGATTTGATGGAGATTTTGACGTTAATGAGTTGAAGAGCAGGTCCTATATTTGCATTTGTAAAGAAATACATATATGCATGTGCAATATGTAAATATTTTATACATACAGTGTGTATTTATATAATGCATATATGTATATATGTAGTTGGAATATGCATGGTGTGCAGTTTTTTTATATATATAATTTTTTAACACGTAAATCACATGCACATGACGCTTGTTCAAATGTGGAGGTTGCTCTTTATTCAAATGAAGTCTTAGACTCGGTTTACTAGGCACTTGAAAGCTCATTCATATTCAGAAAATAACTCCGAGAGCAGAAATTTAGGTTACACAGCTGAACAGGAACCACTAGAAATTTATTCATTTTTTTTTAATGAAGTTTTGTAGGATAATTCAGAAAAGTTGCAATAAAAGTCTGGAGAAGCTACAAAGTCAAACAAGTAATATGCAGCTTTCTATTGGCATTTACTGCAATCGAGCTGCATATAAGCAGGAATTTATCTTCAGTTGAAGAATACGTGACTGTTTACAGATTCTGCTTTTATTTTTGCAAACAAAGCACAACTGAGGTCAACAGTATTTAATTTGAACAATATGCAAGCATTTCAATTCTGTTCTATAACCACGATACAGATTTTCATAAAATCAAAATGCGAAGCTAGCAGACAATGGTGAAGTTCTACAAGCGTCAAGGATCTATAAGCTGTAAGGACGTGAGATAGACACACAAGTGCTGCAAAGTGAGAGTTATCTCACAATTTCATGCCGAGTGAAACCATCTTCTACAGATTATTGCAATGCTATTTAGAAATTCATAGCAGACATCATAAGATGTCACTGACTGAATCTTGAACGACTGCATGACAGCAGTAGTTACCTGTACAACGTGAAATACTATTACTTTATACAATGTTTAGCTGACAATCTTATGTAGCAAAAATATTAAATATTCATCAAGCAACTATCTCATAGTACCATCAGTCTCCACATCAGGATAGTTATTAAATAACTACAGCAATAAAACAAAATCTAAATGAATTCCATTAAGATTTTTCTTTTCTTAACTTTAAAATAAGTTTGCCAGCACTAAAGATAGATATTTGGTGGTTTGCTTTTTCATGTTCCGTGGCTCTGCTAAGGATCTGCCTTTGCAAAGGCTTCGCTTTTCTAAACGATTGCTAAGTCCAATATAGGTGATGTCTCCATCTAAACCCACATCTATATTCCCTGACCTGGCTTTCGGGTATGGAATTAATAGGAGGGTTATTCTCTGGGGCCTTGAGTCCACACCTCCACGGAGGCTACAGAAACGATGCAAATTTGGCTTCTCCCTGAGGTCGGTTGCTATATCTACTGGCAGTGAGGCAGACAGGATGCAACTGGTGGTCTGTAACATTTCTGCCCTAAAAGTAGCAAAATTACACTACAGAATAACGGCTTCTTTATTGACACCGCTCCTTCATCACCTCCTGTGAACAGGCGCAGAATAAGCACGGGTCCTGGTATCATTCGTGTGTGGTTGAGGCAACTACCAGCGTGTAATAACTATGTGTTGGCTTACAAGAGCTTCCAAAGCTTTACCAATAAAACTCCGTGCTAAGTCAGCCTAATAAAAATTACTTATGGCTTATAAACTGCAAAGAGTATTTCCCTGAATAGCCCTCCTCCAGTTCAGAACCGGCTGAACAAGCTGCTGACAGACAGAAAAAGTGACAGTGTCGAAAGCCAGCCTGACCCTCTTCTCAGTGCCACCGCGAGAGCCATCCAAGCAGTCAAACTTACAGCGGAGAGCTGCAAAATCAGAGCTGTGAGCGCAGAGGGAAGGATTGCTACACCTCACTCTTCTTCCTTGGTGCTGCGGGAGTGAGATACAGCCAAAGAACACAATCCGTGACCTGTAAGTTCATGCAGAAGCAGAGCTCTCACCGCATTTTCTTCCTGTCGGCATTGACTGTTTGCTGCCTCACATTTCAGCTGTAAACTTTGGGGGCTATGGACATCTCTCTTCATCCTCTGTCTGTAAAGCACCTAATGCCACAGAGCCTGTGGTGAAAGGTGCTACGCGCTATACACGAACAATAAAAGGGAGAGCAGCGCCATGAAAACAAAATTCTCCTTTTGCTTGATATCCAGAAGGTATTTCTAACCTCTTAACTGTTCCTGACCAAGAAGAAACAACGCTAATCCGTCAAGTCCCCTTTCATCACCACCAAGTCTCTATAACAGGTTGCCCAGAGAAGCTGTGGCTGCCCCATCCCTGGAGGGGTTCAAGGCCAGGCTGGACGGGGCTTGGAGCAACCTGGGCTGGTGGGAGGTGTCCCTGCCCAGGGCAGGGGGTTGCAACTGGATGCTCTTTAAGGTCCCTTCCAACCCAAACCATTCTATGATTCTGTAAGATAAAACCTCACACACTTTTCTCCCCCAATTCTAGGACACGCCACATCCTCTAACCAAACGTTGGGTTCTTCCCTGAGACCTGGGCTCGTATCCTCTGAAGAAGTAGCATGTGGAACCATCCTCAGCTCAGCTTCAGAACAGGAAATACAGGAACAAAGGAGCAGATGGCTGTTTTACCTCTTGTCCGAGACAGGAACCTTCTGACCACTGGTTGTCCCAACCATGAAAGCAGAGAGCAGCAGAGCACTGTGCACACCACCGTGAGCCACGGCACACTCGAAGAGGTGCCCCTGCGTTCAAGCAAGTCAAGAAATGTACTACCTCATTGTCCATTTTCTTACATTTTAAGACTAGGATCTATCTTCCACCTCCTGGGTAGGAGTTAGTGGTGATTACAGACTACAGTACTAATTCGTATTCATGGAAAAACATATTTCTCAAATGTTCCGAGGGAAACATGCCATTATTAAGATTTGAAATCTTACACCATTAGAAATAACTGTATTACCTTAACACAATGGGTTCAAAGTTCTTTCAGCAGTGAAGGAATAAAGAATTAGTTATTCCTTTTCATGATTATAAACTAATCTGAATTTAATTGAATTCTCGGAGGGGAAGAGAAGTTAAATAAAAGTTCAGCATGGTTAGAATTTTAATAGAAAATAACCCTGTAATTGCTTGATTTCATCAAAATAATTCCTTCAGAGCAGCTTTTACAGCAACCTATAAACATCTGCTCCCCCAGATGGCTGGTTTTCTTCCTCGCTTTGCCATCCTAAGCTTCTTAACATTAAAATTGTGCCTGTACATAGCCACTTCCCAAAGACAGAAACCGCACTTATTCCCCCCCTGCCCCTCTCCCCCATCCCAAGTTATTTATTCATTTTATGGCTGCAGTACAGAGTTGCTGTGATAACGACATTCTCTGTATGGATGCTTCTGATGTTATCACCAGAAAGAGGATGTAATACGTGTTTTATGCAAATGTTAAGACATTGCAATTTTCTTTAAAGATTCCAATGATGAACATGCCCTAGGGCTAAAACTGGCTGAATATCTTTACATACAAGTTGTAGCCCTTCATGAAAACGAATTCCAGGGATGCTCCAAGGACTGTGCCTCCTTCACCTTGTTACAAAGGACTCTTCCTGGCTAATATCGGGACTGAGAAGCTGTTAAATCTATCTCCTCAGGCTACAGGTCCAAAGCCAGCCACGTAGATGATGAGAGAGCTGCCTTTTAGTACTCTGGAATAGTGTTCTGGGAGTGCTACATGCTATAGGTGCTCCTGTAACTCAGGTTTGAGAATTTATATCTGCAAAAAGAGTGGAGCACCTTGCTTAAAGTTAAAAGAAATATAAAAAAGTCTGTCTTACGTTTCAGAAAGACACTCAAAATAGTGATAAATTCACAGACAAAGTGAAACAGAAAATATAATCCATTGGAGTGCAGGAAGAAAATATGTTTTGTACCATTAATAAATAATATTAAAAATAAAAATAGTGTTTATTTCCTACTTACCTCACCCTCTTAATTTCTATTTTTGCATATGTTTTATAATGTATGTAACATACTAGCACAGTTGTACAAGTATACAATTTATAAATAAGTAACCATATTGGGGGTGAGTGCTAAAAATTTTTTATAGTGATAGGGGTGCGCAATCAAAAAGGTTTGGAGAGCAGTGCCCTAGAGGACAGGTTGTGACGCAATTACACATTTCTGGTTGTGGAGCTGCAATAAGCGTTGGGTCTCCTGAGCAACAAAACCTGCTCTCAGATCTCTGCACAGATCAGGAGGAAGAGTAACAGATAACAATGGGGGAAAACCAGATTTGGGGCTACTTAAAAAAGACAGATTCAGATATTAGAAGTCACTGATCTCATCAGAATCGATCAGCACAGTAGAGACTTCCTTTCTCATTGGAAAAGGACAAAGAAAAGACTTGAAAACATTTCTAAGCATATACATGAAGATAGATGTCTTTCGAAGGAGAGATCAACAGACAAGGTGAACTGTTGTCAGCTGGTGTTATTAAAGTTTTGGGGTTTTTTTTAGGGACCTTAATTTAAAAGTAGAAAGAGACAGAGCTAGAGGGAGGGAGAGAGGAACTGACTATGAAAGTGTATTGCCATGACATCAGTCAAAAAAAAAAGACACTGTGCGCTGTAGGATGAAGATTCATTTGCAGAAATACTCAAAGATTGCCACTTAACAACTGTGAAGAAAGACGATTTCACTGCCTCTAAATCCTCTGAAAAACTGCAGCCAGCAGAACACCACCTAGTAAAGCTCCAGCAGCACTTTTTAATGGGATACTACAGGGCATGAGCATTGCCTGGATCCAAGAGCAGCCTGGGAAAGGTGGAAGGATAATGGGAATGATCGCATGAGACTGAGTGAACCCGATATCAATAGGGTTGTACTGGGAAGAAAGAGGACTTGCGACAGGCAAGTGCTGCATGGAAGTCCACATATGTATCACCAGATGATGAGATTTCACTGGTGGGATTCATTTCGCAATTAAAATGTCTAAAATTAGGCATCTAAACAGGAATTTTATTAGGCATCTAAAATTAGGCATCTAAACACGTGAGCTAAATTCCCATTCTAATCAATGGGAACCTAATCAATGCAATTAGCAGAGGCTAGGGTGCAGTTCAGTTGGCAGATCAGTATATGCCTACTTCAGGATGACATTAGGTTCCTTTAGCTGTCCTGATCTCAATGAAGATCTACGGAGTAGAACAGGATTTCAGATTCCCAGTGAATATAAAGATACCGACACTTAGACACCTACCTTTATGTGTCTAAATCACAAGCTGAATCCCTTCTCCTTGGCATGTTAAACAAGCTACACGTACAAAATAAAAGGCACTCCAATGTCTCCTCTAAATAATTTTAAAAGTGAATTTCAACCACTTTGTGTGTGGGTAGGGAACAAACTAGAAATTGTAAATAGCGAGGGCCGTATTTTAAAGCCAGCATGTGAATTTAGACGTGCATACACTGCCTTAACACCTGTCTCCCCACAATTAAGAAACCAACATTTATCTGTGAAATTAGTTAATTAGAGTTTATGCACGAGTGAAAGCAAGTGTTGATTTTTATCCCTAGCCTCTGCACACTGAGAAGCAGGTGTTATGGATTTCCATAGCACTGTGGGAGACTGGGAAGAGTCACTTCAAATGATTACAATTAAATTACATTAATATTATTTTTATCCCTCCCTTTGAAAAACCAGATTTCCAAGAATTGAACAAGTCAGATTTCATGCCAAGGCCTCCGGGCCTGATAAACACCTGCAAATCTTAATGACTTCAAAAGACACTGCTAAGCTCAGCATCCAGGAAGATCTGGCGCAGAACTTGAGGTTGCATTAAAACCTTTGCTTCGGCTGGTACTCTTGAAAAATACGCAATAAATAAAACACTGTCTTTTTAGACAATCGTAGCTTTTCAAGGATCTTTGACGTATTAGCTTAATAAGCACGATTTAGGCCAAATTAACCTTCCACGAACCCTCTTCACTCCAATAACAGAAAGCTGAAATGGAACTATATGCCAGACCAATTATAAAACCAGCTGATTGGGCAGGTGAAAGAGCAGGGATGCTCACACAGGACGAGGATTTCAGCATTGCAGTTGGAAGACTGCTTTCGTGGTGTCTCAGCACTTAAATAATGGAGACAGGACAGTTCTCTGCACCTGTTGCCTTCATTTCTATTAATTAATTTTTTTCTCACACAGTTTACTGAATATTACAGGATCACCAGTTTGGATCCCTGCTCTGCAGAGGCTGCACCCCTTCACTGAAAGTAAGAAAAAGACTCGACTCTGCTCTGCTACATGCAACACAGCTGAGGCCTTCCAGCTGCTGGCAAACCTCTACCCAAACCACCTTAAATTTTTTATTTGTTGTATTATTTCAATCGCATTCATCTTTCCTCCCTCAGTTTATTATTGTCACCTTCTTGTTAAATTGCCTCTTTGGGTTTACTTAACCCAAATTCTATTTTATAACATACCGGAATTGCTGCTCTCGTTTTTCAGCCACCAGCTGTTGTCTTTCTTTTTCTCTCTTCTCTCTCAGTAATTTTGCTCGCTCCCTCATCTTTGCTTGTTTCTCCAGTACCGTTTCTTCAAGCGCCTCCATCTCAGCCAAGTATTTACTTTCCTCTGCCTCCAGAAGCTCACGAAGCCTGTAATGAAAACATTTTTAAATAAAAGCTAGAACAATCTTTCCGTTGAATGATTAACTTTTAGTTTATTTGTTACAAGCGCAAAATGGGTACTGGGCTCCTTTCAACACTTCTGGCAAACGCCAAAGAAGGGGATATCCAAGGATACATCAAATTTTTAACTTGGGGATCATTCCTGTTGTGCCCATGGAGGGAATCTTACAGCACAACAGGAGGGGCTCTGTCCTGGCAGGATTTAAGCTCCTTATCTTACAAACCCATTTCCAATTCTGCTTTACAAATTCATTCCCCCGTTAAACAAATTATTCTAATTTCCAGGCTACATTTGTCACCAGTTGATATCGATTTGGTCTTGTACTGTTGTTATCCTTCAGCATAATCCGTCCTTGGTATTTACCACCCTTCTCTACACAGCTGTAATTATATCTGCTCTCAAACTACCTTTTGTTATTTTAGCATCTGTAAACCACCTCATCCTGAAAGATCTTTGATGAGAAAATTATGACAAATTGGCAATTTTTAAACACACCACCATTTACCTCTCTATCAATCCCAGCAGCAAGGAAGCTGAGGCTAAGGAATCCAGAAACTCATTAATTCCAGCCCAAATGCCACAGCAGCCTCTGGGAAATCACTCTCACTTTTATGCAACTGGATGCCTTTGCACGAGCAATAGCGCTGCAGAACTACGCTGGAATTGCTGGTGCGAGTTACAGCAGCAAAGCTAAAGAGTGACTAATTCTGAAAACTGAATTGCACCCTCTTCACCCAGTCTCCGTCCATGGGGCTCTTAAACTGCTAAATAAGAACAAACCCCATAAAGTTCAACCACATCCCTGCTCCTGGGAGGAGTAACCCCATGCACGGGTACACGCTGCGGGCTGACTGGCTAGTAAGTGGCGCTGCAGAAAGGGATCGGAAGGTCCTGGCAGACAAGCTGAAATAATCCAGCAATGCACCCTTGCGGCAAAGAAAGGCAACAGCATCTTGGGCTGCACGAGGAACTGCCAGGAGGTGAGACTTCCTCTCTGCACTGGTGAGACCTCATCCGGAGCGCTGGGTCCCAGTACAAGGAAGATACAACCTTAGTGGAACAAGCCCAATGAAAGGCCACTGAGATGATTAAGGGACTGGAGAATCTCTCCTAAAAGGCTCCTGAGAGAGCTGGGACTGTTCAGCCTGGAGAAGAGAAGGTTCAGGGGGATCTTATCGATGGATGAAAGGAGGGAATGCAGAAGAGGGAGACAGCTTCTTTTCACTAGTGCCCAGTGACAGGATAAGAGACAACGGGCACAGATTAAAACATGTGAAATTACACCTGAACACAAGGAAACACTTTTTTTTTTTTCTTCCCTCTCACTGTGAGGGTGGTCAAATATTGGAACAGGTTGCCCACAGGTGGTGGAGTCTCCATGTGTGAAGATAAACAAAACTCAAAGGGACAGTCCTGGGCAACCTGCTCTAGGTGAGTGCTTGAGCAGGGGGTTGGACTAGATGATCGCAGGAGGTTCCTTGTAACCTCAGCGATTCTGTGCAACTGGTGTACAATTCCTATGAAGACACATCAGACCAAGATAACCAAACTGATGACCTTCACAGTTCTCAAGTCACTTAACATGAAAAAGTAACTGAAATTAAACCATATGAATTTTTTTTCTAAGATCAGCACAGCACAATTCTGTTCTTTACAAGACAGTAATATGTCTCACCTTTATTATTTGTGAAAGACTTCTGACAAATTTTCATTTCTTTCAGCTGCCTGTGCTGCAAAGCATTACTTACAGGACCTAAACATTAACTTAACGAAGTTGCAACAAAACCCTCAGTTACACCCAACAATTAGAGCTTCTGACATTTTTATCAAAGTACCCTTCGCTCTCTTTAAAAATCAAGCAATGAAAGTGCTATAATACTACTTTTATCTTGCATTTGGCAGCCGCGGCTCTAAATGCCACCTAAAATGTACTAGTTACTGTGTTTGAATATGTATCTCTAGTGATTGGCTCAGTGATTAGTACTAATAACGAGAACCCAATAGCTACTGTTTGCTCTACATTGCTGCCTGACTGACAAATAAGCATGCCCATGCTTTCTGTTATGATGAATAACAAATTCCATGCCCCAACACACAGCATAAAGTACAATGCTCTGCGCTCTACTGAGTGTTTTTCCCTGTAATCATTCCTCCAAGCACACACTGAAGTTGAAAATTGTAGGGCAAATATTAGCATTAGCTACTTGTTTGCTACCTCTCTCTTCTCTCATCAGTCCCTGCCAGATATTCCCGCATTGTCGCATCCACCTTTCTCTGCACGGCACTGTGCAGCCATTTTTGTTCGTTGCGTTGCTGCCACTCAGAGACGCTGCGATACTGGTTGTAGAGCTTTAAGAAATCAACATGTTCAAGGAGCTCCTTTTCTTTCTGTCTGCGGACCAAGACAAAATTTTCACTTGTTCGTTCTTTAGGCAGCTTGGCTTTCTGTAAGAAAAGGCATATGTCAGCGGTAAATATATAATCAGTTATTCTGGGCTTTGTTTTTCAGTTGAATTCATGACAAAATAAGTACTTGTGGCGCTTATCAGGCCACAACTGGAATACTGTGTTCAGTTTTGGTCCCCGCTATGAAAAAAAAGATATGGACAGGCTGGAGAGGGTCCAGAGAAGGGCCACAAAGATGATCCAAGGACTGGGAAGTCTGCTGTATGAAGAAAGGCTGAGAGAACTGGGTTTGTTCAGCCTTGAGAATAGAAGACTTACGGGAGACCTTATCACCATGTTCCAATATTTCAAGGGTGGCTACAAAGAAGCTGGAGACTCCCTTTTTACATGGAAAAGACAAGGGGTACAAGTTATTCCAGGGGAGATTCCAATTGGATACGAGAGGAAAATTTTTCACAATGAGAACAATCAGCCATTGGAATAATCTCCCTAGGGAAGCGGTGGATTGCCCATTATTGGGCATTTTTAAGATTCAGATGGACAGGGTGCTGGGCCATCTTTTCTACAGCATGCTTGTGCCAAGAAAGGATGAACCAGATGATCCTTGAGGTCCCTTCCAACCTGGTATTCTGTGATAACACCGAATGATGAGAGTTCAAGGTAATTAGCGGTAAAGCTCAACAAGCCTTCCCTTGAAGGAGCACACCACCAGTTCAAGAGCATGAAACGGCTTCAGGTGCTAGTGCTTGTCTGTTGCCCAGACTACAGCTTAAATCTATACATCCAAGAGGGTGTTTATGGTCTGCTTTACACGTACCAAACATGGTTTTCACCATGGGTAACCTCCAGCCACCTCTCCCTCCATCACAGCTCCCGGGGCTCTGAGCGCCTCCTCACACACCGCCGCCCCCACCCTTTGGGACCCACAAAGGGGCGACCTCGCCCCACACGGGTACAGTCTCCACCAGGGACCCGCAACCGGGTGGGAGCGACTCCCACCAAGGCCTTTAGCACCCGCAGCGCAACCGCAACCAAGCCCGACCCCGACCCCTCTCAGAGGGGGACCTCGATGGAGTGCCCGCCCCAAGGGCCCCTCACCAGCGCCCAGGAATGCGGGAAAGGCCCGGCCGCCTCCCGCCGCCACCGCTGAGCCTCCATCGCAGCGGCCGCGCCGTCCGTTGCTATAGCAACCCCCCGGCGGCGGAAGTGACCTCATGACGCCGGGGACGTGCACAGAGGGGCGGCTGAGTGAGGAGGTGGGGCTGTTATGGCGGCGGGAGGATGGCCAGGCCCGAGCTGTGAGTTCCCCGAGGGTAACAGGGCATAGAGTGCCCCACAGAGCCCCTGGTTCGCTGTGAAGAGCCGGTGACACCTAGTGCGAGCAGAGGCACCCGATGGGTATGGGAGTGATACAGTTGTGAGTCAGTAAGTGCATTAAAGGAAGGTTTAATGGCGGGAGCAAGTTCCCCGTGGCCACTGGTTGGTGGTCGCTCTGTGGCCCCAGGGGTAGAGGCCTCCCATGGTAGGTGTCCTGCCCACGGGCAGAGTCCAGAGCTGCCCCGGGGTGGAGGAAAATGGGAAATCATAGAATCATAGAATGGTTTGTGTTGGAAGGGACCTTAAAGACCATCCAGTTCCAACCCCCTGCCCTGGGCAGGGACACCTCCCACCAGACCAGGTTGCTCAAAGCCTCATCCAGCCTGGTCTTGAACGCTTCCAGGGACGGGGCATCGACAACTTCCCTGGGCAACCTGTTCCAGTGCCTCACCACCCTCACAGTAAAGAATTTCTTCCTGATGCCCAATCTAAATCTATCCTCTTTCAGTTTGAAACCGTTACCCCATGTCCTATCATTACACTCCCTGATAAAGAGTCCCTCCCCATCCTTCCTGCAGGCCCCCTTCAGATACTGGAAGGCCGCTATATGGTCTCCTTGGAGCCTTCTCTTCTCCAGGCTGAAAAACACCAACTCTCAGCCTGTCCTCATAGCATAGGTGCTCCAGCCCTCTGATCATCTTCCTGGCCCTTCGCTGGACCTGTCCAACAGCCAAAACATTTGGCTGTGGGTCAGCGATTGCCTCAAGTTCGTTGCCCCCAAAGAAGGCGCAGGAAAAAGCTGTTGCTGAAGCTTTGAAGCCCAGGAACACAGATACTGACAAGAACGTTGCTTTCTTGCAGATAATCTTGCAGACTTGACTGATAACAAGTTGCAAAAACGCTGCAGAGGAAGAAATGTCGATGTTCAAAGCTGAGTGTGAAGCTCGTTCTCATTCCATCGCGGTTGGCAGTGCGATTACTTCAGGTATCAGTGATGGGATCCTTGCACCATCAAACAAAGCTGTGTCGCACGCAACATTTACACGCTGGAGCATGTGTCATGCCACCGTGGTCGTGCTTGAACTGGAATCTCTTGTGTTTATTTCTGTAGAGACTTAATGCTCTCATCCTACTGTGACCTACTCTTGGAGGCGTTTGGAAGAGGGAAACAACTTCACAGCAGGGAACTGCGGCATTTCCCCCGGAAAATTCTCATATTTAAGTGTTGGAAGGGCTGAGTTTCTTGGTATATTACACTTCTGCCTAATATTTTATCGTAGAATCATAGAAATGTTTAGGTTGGAAAAGACCTTTGGAGTGCTTAATGGAAAATGTTGCCTTAATCTTAACATTTACACAAAAAAAGATCAATTTTATGTATAATAAAGAAATATAGACAGTCTACAAATGTGTAGTGCTTCCATTTGTTTGAAATCTGAAAAAAAAAAAATAATAAGGGGGTTGTGGATCCTCCAGTCCCCTTAATAATGTTTTTTGTGAAGTCCCTCCACCAGCTTTAAAAAGATTTACTCCTGAAAAAGCTAATTTTAGTCCAAAACCATTACAGATGTGTCATGACTTTGAGCTGATTTTACATTAATATTAGCTGAAAAAACAGATTCTCCTTAACTTGTGCCAAAGGGGATCCTGGTCGCTGCATTGTTCTCCAGGGCTTTCTCCCTGGGGGAATATATGTAAGATATATGTGGTGTATGGTCTGTCCTGGCTTGGATTCTCCTTCCTAAAACCTCTCTCTAAGGAACAGCCAAGGAACTTTCCAGAAAAAAGCCTCACTTGACACTCAGGTGTTGACAACTGCCCAAAAATCAGAGCTTTAGATGTAGGCCAAGGTTTCAAACCGTGATAAGCATAATGGGGGCAGCCACAGAAAGGGATGGAGTCACCTCTCCTTTCTCTCCCCGTTCAGACAGATCAGCACAAAGCTACAGCTCGTGTACCTAAACCCAAATAACGGGATGACGGGGCTCCTCGGGCTCGATCTGCCTGGGCTCGGCTGCAAGAACACCAATGTCGGCATGAGCTGGGGGAAGACCAGCACCATGTGAAGAGCTGGAGCAACTCAGCAAACTGGAGCCGTTTTTTCAAGAGCAAAAAGCTGCGGTGGGAAAACCCAGCAAGGACAGTTGGGCCTTTCTGCTCTTCGAGGAAGTGTAAGAAATTGATTGATACCAGCTGATGAACAAATCCCCCTTTTCTTTGTACAGAAGAAACCTTTAACTTCTTCCTCTAGAAGAAAATTTAACTCAAGGGAACCAAAGTCATCCCCACCCCTCATAAAAGACAAAACCTTTTCCTACAGTGGCTGCCTATTCCTTTTGTGTGGGACTGTGGTGGCTGCATGAGCCAGCACTTGGGCACAGCAGCTGCCTTCCTTCTATGGGATCAAAAGTCCTTCTGCCCCCAGAGCTGCCCTGGGCTTCCCAGGCTGGGGCTCTGAGAAGTTGCCAGTTCCTCTCTGGCTCTGAATTCCCCTGGGGTTTCTTCACCGGTCACACTCCAGACCGTCTCAGGTTCCTCCGGTCATGCTCCCTTCTAATCTTTCCTGCCAGCACCTTCAGGCAATCTTCCAAATACTTGATTAGGGAAATCATGACTCCTGGTTTTTATGTCTTTTTGGTGCTTTTATTCTTTTCTTTTTTTTGAGGGATTTGCTGTTGCTTAGATCCACATGACTGGCTGAGTCAGGAATAGGGACAGGAGAGTCACACAAACATCCCTCCATTGACATGCGTCGCATGAGTAGTGGAGCTCAGAACTTATACTAATACGTACATTAAAAATACAAGTTAAAAATAAAGCTTTTCTTTCAGCCGTGTGTTCCAGCCAGCACCATCTGTCTTGGTGCAGCTGCAGCAGGAATGTGCTGTTTCCCCCGAAAAAGCAGCCTCACATCTTGGCTCTCATCTCTCGCCTTGGTGATTAATTTGAATTGGTGCTGGCAGTAAGTTCTGCGGCCCGAGTCCTGCAGATATTTCATTGTGCAGCTGTAACCGGCGTCGACTACCAGCATTCTTTGGGGTTATCTATAATAAAGCATGTTTTTCTGTTGCAGCCGTGTGTCTCCCCGTGGAATTACACGGCAGCAGGATACAAGCTTCTAGTGTTGGCGCATCATTTGGAGATGAGTAATTCTTAATGTTTAATCGACTCTGAGCTCCGTGTGAGGGCTGAGAAATTTTGAGTTGGAGCCCAGGAGTAGCTGGTCAGCTTTCAAATATTAGGAGCTGAAAAGAGATGTGTCAACTTCCTGAGTGAAGAAAGGGGGCAGCTGATGGGATGTTTGGCCTCGGCTGGTGGTATCAGCTGCATGCACGCGTTGTGCTTGGTCGCTGTCGTTTAAATGTAGAAGTGCAAAGATCAGAGCCCTTCCCCGGCCACGTCTGAGCCAGGCGCCATCAGATAAATGCTCTTTTTCACCCCTGACCCCCACAGCGGAAGGGAGTGGGAGAGAGGATCAGCTGCTCTCCTCCCTGCGCGCCCATGGGCAAGTAGAGGAGATGTTGTTCTCCTGTCTTTCTCTCAGCCTTGAAAGAACAAAGAGTAACCAGAAAAAGGGAACACAGCGTGAAGGAGGGGTGAATAATCCCAACATGAGATTGTCACGAACACGGACAGTGTATCTTAGGGCTACCCTGGCAGCAGATTTACCCAGATTGGTGGATCCGGCCATTAAAACTGCACTTATTTCTGAAAAGCTGCCTTTGGTCCTTCCCTACCCCCCTGCCCCAAGAGCTGATCCTCCAGTGCTCTGCTCAACAAACTTCTCTTTCTCCTCCCCGCATGCTCCAGGTTTCACTGGGAAGACTCTGTCCTCCTGCCTGTGCTTGTTGGTACCCAGTGCTGCCAGTATTCCAGAGCTACTGGTTTAAGTCCTGTGCTGGACACAGCCCCAGAGCCTCATCTGGTTCTGGGTGCCAGCATTTCACTGCTGCCACTGGGATCCGGAGACCAAAACATCTTTGGATTGCTTTAGCCGTATCTTGTAACACCACCGAAATATCACAGAAGAGCTAACCAGGCATCTCTCAGGGTTTCATCACCTGCATCCTACCTGGCTGTCCTCGGTCACCAGCTCAGCAAGTGGGATAAGACCAGTGGCGTGGTCAAAATTCCCCTCCCAGCAAATCAGGGTCGATGGAGCAGAGCGGAGTGCGAGGCTTGAAATCGCTGCAGTCACAGCTTCGGGGTCGGTGCAGCGTTATCTATAGAACCCACTCAGCAGACTCCGGGCAGGAACAATTTCCCTACTGTAAAAATGAGAAAATGTGAATATTCGTTCCTGCAAAACACATTTTTTCACCACTGGGACAAGAACTGAGTGTGTAACTCGGCTAATATTTAAAAAGGAACTGAAAGTATTTGAGTTTCAAGTTTTTCAGACTTCACTTTTTGCTAATTTTGTCATCTCCGTAAAAGATTTAAGTCTTTTTAGTCTTTTTAGCTATAAAGTTATTTCTGCTGATCGTGAAATTTCCTTCCCGTTATTTTTACGTGAGTATTTTCAAGAGACCCAAACCATTCTGAGAAATAAGATCATGTACTATCCTTCTGCGTCATCCCCACGTGCCAGCCACAGGAGACTGATTTGCTGTCCCCATCGCCCCACTGGTCACCAAAACGTCCAGTGCAATCAGCAGCTGGCACAGCGGAAAGCGGGGATAAAGGGTGAGAGTCAACAGGAGAATGCGGAAAGGGCAGGTTATGCGGAGGTTTTATAAACTGGTGGTTCTCAAATGAACTTTGCGTGATGGGCTTTATCCTAGAGGACTTTAAAAAGTGTTTCCAGCCTTTGCGGTGGGGGTTTTGGGAGGGAGGCAAGGTGCTGGCAGGCTGAGGAAGGGGGCATATAGGCGCTATTTTTTTTTTTTTTTAAAAAAAAGGAAAGGGCTTGGAAATTACAAGCCGATTAACTTCAGTTCCTGAAAAACAACATCAAAGAGACCATGGAATAAGTAATTGGGAAATCATTCGTAAGCAACTAAGAAGAAAATAGGGGGAGATGAATACCAGCCAACGGAGATTTGTCAAGGACAAATGGTTTCCCTTTAAATCTCATTTCCTTCTGTGATGGGTAACAGGCCCTGTGGGGAAAGAAAAAATAAATATCAGCTGATGAGGCTTCTAACACCTCCCCACACCCCCCCCACAGCCAAACCCTTGGGGAACAGCCTCCCCATTTTTAGGCACTTGCAGAAAAATGAGGCTTAGTGGGAGAGAAGGAGGTCTGGAAAATACCTGAGCTGACACACTGTTCAGTCTAGCGGGAAGAAAAATAAAAGAGATATTTTCAGACATTTCTGATGTGAAAAAGGGAATTTTTGTCTTTATGGAGTTGATGCTTGGTGCGTAAGGCAGAAAGTAAGGATCCTTCTCCTACCAAACGTTACAGCTTCCAGTGCAAACCCTTGAGCTTACATGGGGCAAAACATGCAGTAAATCAATCGGTGTTTTCCCAACATGTTTCCTAAACCAAATTCAGATTTAAAGCAAACAATCCTACCCAATTCATCCAGGGCAAAAGGTCCCGCGGCAGAGAGCAGCTCTGGAAACCGAGTCTCCTTTTAGGTTATCTTTCTGTTACCGTATTCGATACTTTTAATTTCCTTTTTTCCCCCATTCATTTCCAAAGCTGCGAAATTTCCAGCTTACTCCTTTTTTAAAAACCCATGCTCAACAGGAATCTCTTGCTTTTAAGGCTAATTTGATGGAGAACGGTGCAGAATATCATAAGCGAGGCTGTCTGAGATGGCTGGGATACACCTCCGTGGGCACATCCTTCTTCTGGCAAGCCTAGGCCACCTTTAATAAAATAAAAGCTGTCGTTGATTTTAATAACATTTTAAAATTAATAACATTTGAAAGAAACCACATACAGCTGGTCACATTTTGATTAAGACCGCCATTTCATTCTCATTGCGAAACTGCCTTTATTATATTTTTAAACGAAATAGAGAACTAACGAGTGAGAATAAATGGAACCAATATTGTGATATTGAAGAAAGGTGGGCTTTGCTTGGCAAGGTGGTTTCTTCGGTGTGTTTTTTTTTTTAATTCCTTCACATTTCATTTCAAGTGAAACTTCTGAATTTGCCCTTTCATTATAATTTGAAGTATTTCCCCCAGACTGCCAGTCATTCCCGCAAAATTATGAAGATAAATGGTTTCCAGGCGATTTCCTTTCTTTATTAAGACCTCAGCCTGCCACGCTGCAGGGAAAAGTGAAAATGCTGATTTATTTTACAATGAAGAAATACTCCACAATTACACACTCTGTTAATATTTGTTGCTGTAACAGAAAATTGTCGCGGCAAAGACAGGCTTGCTGGGCAGGAGGAGCCCCCCCAGCAGTCATCAAACTCTTGATTTTGCGCTGATCTTTACTCTTAAAGGAATATTATTTTGGAGATAGGCTTCACTCCGCTTTCTGCGTGGGGATTTCTGTGGTTTCGGCAGGCGGCACAGACCCTTCTGCTGCCTTTCAAAGCAGCAGCGGCTTAAATTCCTGGGCTGCGGGCAGAGGCTTGCTTTCCGTGATTTCCCTTTCCATGATTTCCCGCTGCAGAGTTCAGTGCAACCCCTCCAAAATCCATATCCCCCAAAGGAAACTGGATCACATCTATTTTTGCCGGGAAGGGGAAAAGACGGGAAATGTGTTATCGCTGCATCCTGCATCCGAGTTGGGTTCAGCTCGGTTCAGGCTGCCGGAGGTCTGTTTTGCAAAACAAACCCCTGGCTACCGGCCCTACACCTTCGGCTTGTTTTTCATGGAATCATGGACTGGTTTGGGTTGGAAGAGACCTTAAAGATCATCCAGTCCCAACCCCCTGCCCTGGGCAGGGACACCTCCCACCACACCAGGTTGCTCCAAGCCCCGTCCAACCTGGCCTTGAACCCCTCCAGGGATGGGGCAGCCACAGCTTCTCTGGGCAACCTGGGCCAGGGGCTCACCACCCTCGCAGCAAACAATTTCTTCCTAATGTCTCACCTAAATCTAAATATTTTAAAAGCACGAGGCTCGGCTGATGGAAATAAAGCGATGTTTCCATCCCTCTGCAGTCAGCAAATTCAAATCCCTCTCCCTGTGGCTGCTCAGCCGCACATTTCCCTGGTGAGGACACGCTGTAGCCGTATTCCCACTATCCGTGGTGGGAAGATTGCCGTGAGACGGTGCCAAACCAGAAAGGCTGGCTGAAGGGAGACACTCAGCTGTCGGTTAGCAATCCTGGGAGGCAGATTTGATTGGAAACCTTTTAGCCGCAGCGAGAGCTTTTCACAAAAGCTCAGTTTAACTTGAGCTTGAAAGTTGCAGAAGTTAAAAAAAAAAAAAAGAAAAAAAACCACCTTGGAGTCAACACTAATTTGCTTTGACGTTTGTTCTCGGCTCTCCCTTGGAGAAAAGGAAGGAAAAAAAAGTTTGGGAAGCTGCCTTCTTGGCCCCAGGGAAGCACTGACGGCCTCTGGGTGGGTGGGAAGGACGGGACGGGGCTGGGCTACGGGGCGGCTCTGTGGGCGGCCCCACTCGGGACCCAAAGCTGGGTCCCTCCTCGCTCTCCCCAGTCCTGCCCCACGCCATGGACTGCGGTGTCATTACCTCCAAGACCGTGCTGCTGCTGCTGAGCCTCACCTTCTGGGTACCGCTGCGGGGACACGGGGGGACACGGGGGAACACGGGGGGACAGGGACATTTGTGGTTTGGGGGGGGGGTTACGCCCCTGGAAGGGCTCTGGCAAAGGGAGAGGGTGCTGTGGGACATGCCGTGACCCGGCGTTTCCAGTTAAACGGGCGTTTAGTTTATGGGCGTGCAGGTGACGTTAATTTCTATAGAAAACCCTACATATGTATTTTTAAAGAACAAGAAGATTTGGGGTTTGAATTTTCAGAGGAAAAAAAAAAGGGCGTTCAGGGTTTTTTTACGTGGTGTTTTTAATGTCGTAGGAGTTTTTTTAGTCGTGTTTTTAAAGGCGTGTCATAAAAGCACTCTGCCAGCTGGTTCTGGGATTGGGAACAGACTGGGCTGCAGGCGGTGAGGGCAGTACGCGGGGGGCTGCCCTCCCAGGTTGGGGCGAGGAGCATTTGGGGGAGGAAAATGGCCGAAACCTTTGTTCCAACTACGTTTTGCTGCAATTATGCCTTTGCAAATCACTTCCTCAATAATTAGTTACCAGCAATCGAAAAAAATGAGGGTGGGGTTGTGTACTTTTTAGCCTAACATTTGGGGGCGGAAGGGGGGTGTGCAGGGCCGCCTGGTGACAGCGGGGCCGCGGTGGTTATTCTGGTAACTGGTCTCGGTGGTCATACTGGTAACCAGTCTGGGGTTTTTCCCCTGCATGGGGAAGTCTGCTTAACCCCCCCATCATCGGCCAGCGACTCGCTGCTGCTGTCACAGAAGTGACCCGGTTAAAGCTGGTGTGTATCGGAAGTGTGGTTTGGGCATTCGCCTCTGCTTTGTAGCGCTTTGAGTATTTTCGAAATGGTGTTTTTACACCGTGACAGTGACAGCCGGGGTGGGGGCTCAGCACAGCGGCACCCAACCACCCCCCCCTTCACGGGTCTGCTTTTCCGAGCAGTGTGATGGAGAAGGTAAAGGACTTTGCTAAAGCAAGGAAGAATTAAAGAGAAGAACCAGAAGTTTCTCAAAGAGAGAAGCAACATGGGGGAAAAAAAAAACATTAAAAAAAAGGAAATATTGCTTGAATTAAACGCTGAGGTCTGGTGGGGCGTTGTGCCCTGTTTTGGAAATATGGGACTGGCTGCTGGTTGTAGGGAGGAGCTCACCCCGCTCCGGCCCCGTGCCTGCTTTAGGGGGGCTCAGCTGCCTGTGTGCCATGTAACCCCCCCCTGTCGCCAGCCTGAACAGCGCAGGAGAACGGGTTTACTTATCAAGTAACACGATCTTACCGTGTCTGTTTGGGGTTTTTTTTTAAATATTTTTGAAATAGCCGCAGAGAAACACTGGAGCATCCCCCTGTTTGTATGTGGAAATCCCTTGAGCTTCAGCATCCTCCGGTCAGCATCATTGCTTGGCTTTTCAAAATCAGCCTTACATCCTCCTAGAAGCATCTCCGGTACTTTTCCTTCTGCTGTAAGGGAACTCTCTACTCGTGATTGAAGCTCTTAGATCATCTGGATCCACTAGTGATCAGTAGTTATCCTTCTCCCCATCCGTAGCCTCTGAATTTGCCACGGACCAACCTTTTGGTTTTTTTTTATCCCAGGAAGAGCAGCCCCAAAGCCTGTGGCATTTAGACACAGGCACCACCATTACTGTGTGGTAATTGCATTCCTGCAGCAGAACTGCAGAACCTGGAATTCAGGTTTTAGGAGGGTGGGGATGGAGGAACTGGACTCTTTTCTGCTCTTTGGGGCTGTACCAAGTACGAGGCTCCAGATCATTATCAAAACATAAGATTTGCAAAGAACATTAGACTTCTCCTCTAAGGAGTAATTCGTGCTCAGGCGCTGCGTGCTGCCAGTCTTGCCCAGCTTGGAAATTATTATGGAAAATAATTCACCACCTGCATATTCAGCTAGCACAGTTATGGTGCTTTGACAAAGGTTATTGCTTAGAAATGTCCTAAAAAGGCAATAAATCCACTTTTTGGATCTCTGATGGTTATTGTCCAGGAGGGAAGACAGACAGATTTTCCAGATTGACAAATAGGGGCTTCCTAAATGGGGTGAAAAAGCAACTTCTCTCTTACCCACCAGGCTCAGCATCGTATCCGTGGGTCATTCTGCTGTGGGGTGGGGTGGGGTGGGGGGAGCTGTGGATGCACATAACCCCCACAAACAAGGCATTGATAGACACTGTTTTAACTACGCAGTTACCAAGGGTGGTGCTTCAAGCTGGGGGAGATCCACCCACCTCCAGTTGTGCTTTTTAGCACCTACTAATTAGGTCCAAGTGTGTGGTTATTTTGGTAAGTGGGTGTTGGCCTCTTCTAAGGGGAAGATGCCTAAAAGAGGGAGAGCCAGAGGAGACTCTGATGTTCTTGGCAACAGCTTGTGAGGGGGCTTAGCCGGGTGGGATGTGATGACGCTCCTTGAAGGAGAGAGGGGAAAATGCTGGGATTCACTTGCTGGTCCAAGGGAAGAAACTAGGAATCTCAAAACTAGATGGAAGTTTCATGCTCTGATTTTTCTGCGGGATGGGACCTGCACACCCTCCCAGGTTGGTTTTCTTCTAACTCCCCTTCTTTAATCCCAAAGCTGCTGAATTCAGCCGTTAGCACCTTGGCCCTTCTCACCTTCAGCTTCATTGTTGCTAGACAAACCTTTGCTTCCAGAGAAGGTTTGGCTCTCCAGCAGGAGTCCTGGGCACTTCATCACCCAAAGGCCACCTTTTGAGTTGCTGCTCCTGTTTGCTCAGGCTTCCCATTTGCTTTCCAGTAGAGGTGGGCGCATCCCCAGCCTTTCTCCACTTGCCCTACAGTAGAGGGAAGGATAAAGATAAGTTATTTTCTGGGTGGTTTTGTCAGGACCGGTGGATCGGAGAGAGTGGAGTTTGATCTGTTGACAGCAACGGGACTGTCCAAGGAGGAGAAGCCCAAGAGAGTGATTCAGAGCTGGTCCCTGGCAGGGTGTGCTCTACCTGCAATGAAGCCAGACTTAGCTTTCCCCAGTTGATCCCTCTGTGCCCGCACACACCCACGGTGCATTTGAGCCCATCACAGGTCATTCAGGAGATTTATTGCCTCAGAAAACCCTCTTGGCTAACAGGAATTACAGTTTCTGGGTTGGGATTTGATTCCAGATGGCTGCAAGAGTCATCCACTGACTGGAGAACGGAGAGGGGCTTTGCCTTCCCACCTGGTCCCTGTTGAGAATGTCCCAGCACTGCAAAGCTCGTGGTGGCCGGCCATCCCCCGTCTCCCTTCTCCACCCTACATCAGGTGGTTTTTGCAAATATCTTTGGATTTGTGACCCAGGAGTTTCCAAGGAGCATGAATTTTGGGGTGTTAGTGTCCTCTCTGCTTTGAGGAGATACTCAGCCTGGTTTGGGCATCCTGGAGTGTTTGTCCGTTTGGTCTGCGCTTAGTTGATTTCCTTTGCCCTTGGTGCATCCAAGCCCAAAAGCTACTTGTTTTCAACCTTAAAGTGGTTTGCTGAGTGAGAAGGTGCGCTGGCAGCTCAAGCAATCACAATATTATCATGGTACCACTTTTAAATAATTTTTAGGAATTGCAAGGGATAAACATACCTGTAAAAAAGAGTTCCTGAATTTGTGAGTGGTTTGAAATCACTCATGCCGGTGACGGGAGGCTGGGGAATGCTCGCTCGGTCAGAGAGAAATCTGAGGGATACATAAAAAATAAGTTAAAAAAAAACCAAGAAGGAGGATGGAAAATAAATTAAAAAACCCCAAGGAGGAGGATGCCTAGACGTAATTGAGAATATAGTGAATAGCAAAGGTTATGTTGGAGATTACTGTTGATGGAAACGCATTTATTTTTAAGGATGGAGGTATTCTCCAAAGAGTCATTAGAGGTCTGGGTGTCAGCAGCCCTGTGACCCCTTTCTCACCTTTCCTCCATCTGTTCTTGGGCAAATCCGTAATCCTGCCTGTAGCTGCCTGCTGTGGGGGACAGGCAGCTCTGCCGGGTTTTAACGCTGGGTATGATACTTGGTAGGATGATGGAAGAGCTGCGGAAGCCCCTGCTCTGTGCTCCACATCTGGGAAACGCTGCTGATGAGCCATGGGGTCAATCTGACTCACTGTCCATGATGGAAAGAGCTGCTTAACCAAGAGCTTCGTTTTTCCTTTTTTTTTTTTCTTTTTCTTAGCACACCCAGCAAGTAAAGCTGTGGCCATTCATCCACTTCTGGAAGGGTTCGGGACAGGTTTCCCTCCGGGCTCCTTGTTTCTGCCCCTCTGATGGAGCCGTGGTCCCCAGCGATGAGCCAGGGAGGGCTGGGGGATGTCTTGACCCAGCCTGAGGAGAGTTAGGTGGGAAGCGGAGAGCGGTGGGTTTGTTTCTAGCTCCGTTGTGAACTCCTTGCTGAACTGGGCAGGGGGGGAAACCAGCCACGTTAGCCGGAGTGGTCGCTGGACTGATCGCTTGGCACCGGATTTGGGCACTTTGGCGTGATTCACTTGAGCGTGCCTTGAAAGGGCAAAGTTCTTCCTTATTTTAAACTACTCTGCCCAAAAATCAGGAAGCAGAATTTAACTGACTTTCAGGAAAATGCACTTTGCTGTATGTGTAGGGGCCTCATGGATAAAATTAAAACAAAGATGTCAGTGCTGCGTGGTCGGGAAAGGGGAAGCGTTCAGATGGTGATGCAGATATGGTGTGAGAAACTTCACCCTTTCCTCTGTTCTTCTGGGGAACAACCTTAGTCCGGCTGTCCCCAGCTGTCCCCAAGGCTGTGGAAAGGCTCCTCTTGGATGGCCGGGTTCTGGACCTGGCTCTAAACATGCTTTGGCCTCTTCACGAGTCTTACAGGTTGCAGGTCTCCAGAACCAGCGGTCTGATGTTGTAGAAGTGCCTCTGATAATTACAGCTGCTCGAGAGGTTCCATTTTGTTACCCCTCTGCAAGAAGTTCAGAGCTGGAGGACGCTTCATCCAGGGGGGAACAGAAAGCGGCTCTTTCCTGTAGTTGATGTACAAACTGGGCATTTCCTTCGTTTTCCCCAAAAGCATTGTACTGCCAAGCTGTGTTTGCTTTTCTGTGGAACTGGCACGATCCCTTTGAGGCAGGAGAATCCCAACCTGTGCTTTTCCTTATGGGAAGAGGCACACACCAGCCACACTGCCCACGTCCCTTCTGTTTCTGCTGGGTGACAAGCAATATTTCAGGTCAGATAAGAGGTGTCTGCCCTGTCACCAGCTCCGAGATGTTTCCCCAGGCTTTAGGATTAGCTGCGCTGTGTTTTAGGTGCACTTTGCTATTTGGTTTAGTTGCGGGATCTGGTGGCTCAGGCAGGAACAGCTTTTTAAGAACCTAGGGTGGTTCTGAAGGCAAATATTGAACTAGAGGATGTTTTGTGTCTGAACTGGCTGTTCGGATCCAAAATGGCTTGGCAGCGGCTGCTGAATCCATCCATGCTCAGCTGAAGGTCGCAGCAAGCTCTTGCCCTGCAATCTATGCCTGTATTTGGGGAGAATAAGAGGGAAAAGGGTGGTGCTGGTGATGCTGCTTTCTCCTAACGGTGGTCCTGTTGTCTTCAGAGGTGCACGCTGACCCCAAGGCAGAGGTTTAAGCATTAGAAGGATCTGGGGAGGATTCCTTGCTCTGTGCTGGTGTGCAGTGTCTCCACGAGGACATCCCACCACTTAGGCTTCGTAGGACACGTGCTGAAAAAACCCCAGAGTTAGGCTAGAGGAACAGAAGACATGCTTGGACTACTCGAAGGAGAACATTTATTTTACATAACTTTAAAACAAAACCATTGAAACCAGAATCCCTCTTGAGCGTGTGGGATTGCAGCATGTATAAACTGGAAGTAGGTGTTGGTTTGGGGTTTTTCTCCCCCATAAGAGAGACGCCGTTTTTTCAGAGCCTTTTGCCTGCTGCTCGTTTTCATTTGAGGAAGAAAAAGGGAAAAGCAAGCGCTTCCCACCGTGCCTGCCCAGCAGTCCTGCAGTGTGTTTTGAAGGCAAGCTGAAACATGCCCCGTACTTCTATGTCACAGCTGAATATTTAGATATAATGAACTTTGAAGAGTCGCCCATGACTTTGTATAAGTAGGCTCAGTACAGATTTGTCGGCTACGTCCCACCTCTCTACTTCACATCAGGAGACTGTAGTTTCAAGGTTTGGAAATTGTGGCGAATGACTGCCACGAGATGAGTGGGAAGTCTCTCCTGGGGCTGTTGGTGGGGCTGGCAATCGAGGACAGCTTGGTGGGGCTCACAGCTTTGGTGCTTCGTGCTCCAATCCAAAGCCAACTTGCTGAGTTGAGAATTTTTTTTTATTATTTTGCAAATCGGTGTTTTCACAACTTCAGAGTCTGAGGGAACACAGAGAGTGTGTGTACTAGTTTAAATTGCTTTTTTTTTTCCCAGCAGAAAAAAGTGTGGAAATAGTCAAAGCTATGGGCTTCCAAGGTCTTGGAAATGGAAAGAGCTGTAGGACAGTGGGGAGAAGAGCAGATGTATGTGTCCTGGAAAGCAGCTTGATAGATGAGGCCCTTTGGGTCCTGGTGGGCACCAAGCTGACCATGATCCAGCAATGCACCCTTGCTGCAAAAAGGCTGAGGGTACCCTGGGCTGCATCAGGAGGAACGTTGCCAGCAGGTGTATGGAGGTGGTCCTTCCCCTCTGCTCAGCACTGGTGAGGCCACATCTGGAGTGGTGGGTCTGGTGATGGGCTCCCCAGTAGAAGAGAGACAGACATGCTGGAGGGAGGGCAACAAAGATTCTGGAGGGACTGGAGCACCTCTCCTGTGAAGAAAGGCTGAGAGAGCTGGGACTGCTAACCTTGGAGAAGTCTCCAGGGGATCTTATCAATGTATATAAATACTTGAACGGAGGGTGCCAAGAGGATGGAGCCAGGCTCTTCTCAGTGGTGCCCAGTGACAGGACAATGGGCACCAACAAACACAGGAGGTTCCCTCTGAACATGAGGAAACACTTTTTCATTGTGAGGGTGACCAAGCATTGGTACAGGCTGCCCAGAAAGGTGTTGGGAGCCTCCATCCCTGGAGATACTCAAAAACCATTTGGACGTGGTCCTGGGCAACCAGCTCTAGGTGTCCCTGCCTGAGCAGGGGGTTGGACTAGATGACCTCCAGAGGTTCCTTCCCACCTCAACCCTTCTGTGACTTCATACCACACCAGTGTGTGGCCAGCCTGTCCGGAGCTATGTGTGGCCAGGAGCTGCAGCAGATGGTGGGCACCTCCCCTCCATAGCAGTTGTTGCCTGCGTGGGCATCTGATGGGTTTTCCGGAGCATTCCTGCTGCTCTGTGCCCCAAGTGGAGGTTCACACATTGTCCTGGATGAAGCCAGGTCACACAAGTGCAGCAACAATTGATTTACCGTTCAGAGAAATCAATACTGTAAGCGTGGTAGGAAGGAGCAGACGAAGCCAGGAGGTTCCTCCCGGCTGGCAGAGTTTTAAACCTGGGACAGGAAAAGGGAGAGGAATCTGTGCAAGTGGGGTGGGAAGTGCTGAGCTAATTGTCGGGGGGGGGGAAAAAGGCTCTGCCTGGGTGCAAGGAAAACTGTCAGGTCTGGGGAGCTGCGTGGTCCATATGGGCTAAGTGGAGTTTTAAACAGGATTTGTAAAATTGTTAAAGCGAGCATAAAATGAAGAAGGCTTTCTCGGAAGCGCTCAGTGCCTTTGTTTTCCCCCCAAAGTCCCTAGAAAACCTGTTGACTCCATGGAAATGGAGTAACGCAGGAGCTAGGGAGGACTTGAAGATCTGGCAGCGAATGGGAAGAATAAAACTTGCGGTACGGTAAAGGAGCGAGGGAGGCAGAAAGAGTAGTTCCCCTTGCCATGCATGCTGGCTGGTGGGTAATAAAATAAATTATTTATGGAGGAAATGTTGTGCTAAGCCCTTTCGAGCAGAGGATTTACCTGCCAAGTTAAATAAAAAACCTATTTTGTACACAAAAAAAAAACCCAACCAAAACCAAATACAAGGAATGTCTTCTGCGTGTAATTGAGATCAGTGCTGGTGGAGCTTGATTCTCGATAAGGGGGGGCATGGGGACAGTGACAAACACTTGGAAAACTAATAATTGGAGATGATATCCTAATCTGTCCTCTGGCAAATTAAAACTGCTGAAAATGTGATAGCCTTCCAGCGAATGTAGTGGTTGGATGCGAAGGCAAAACATCAGTGTCGGGTCTTGTATTGGGTGAGGGGCTCTGATTTAAATCACTGCTGTGCAAAGAAAGTGGTGGAAAAAAAAGTGGGTTTCAAGCCTTAAAATGATCTAAAATGCCTCTGTGAGCTGATTGTCTAATGAAGAACTAGAAAGGAATGGTTCAGAAAGTATTTGTGTGGATATTGATAGTGCTACCAGTGTGTATTTATAGTAGTTTGCTGCAGAAAACAACTGCTATTACTCTTTAAAGATACACAGTATTATTTATGATATCTATCTTTGCCCATAAAAAGTTAACGATATGGGACAAAGTCAAATCAGTCCAAATTTTGCGCTGTGTTAGATGTTCGTGCTGGCCCTGGGAAAGTTCTGTCTGAAAACGGATGGGGGAGAAATGCCTTTTTTAAGTCTCATTAGCTCACTTTTTTTTTATTGTACAGAGGATGCATCTTGCTGAACGCGCTCGTTTGGCGAATTTGCAATTTACCCCGTCCTTACAGCTTTCCCTTTAACACTGTAGCTTTGTTACTCTGTGTTTAACTGAGCAGCCTTTGAAAAAGAAAACCCTATGCTGGTCCACATTAACAGAGCAAATGATCAAATCAACACTCTGAAATTGGAAGATGCTGGAAGAAACCTTAAAAAAAAAAAAAAAAAAAAAACAAAACCAACAAAAACTGCATTTAAATTT
>VWZL01003625.1:624089-728519 GCA_013396915.1 Stercorarius parasiticus
AGCCCCGAACCAACAGCCCACCCCTGTGGTGATCATCTTAAAAGTTAACCCCTCCAAATGCTGCGTTGGGTAGGAGTTAGGGGATCTTGGGTAGGAAGTGTGAACCTGACCCTCTGCAGAGACACTGGCTGGTGCACGTCAATAGAAGCCCGTGTTTTGGCTCGGCTGAAGTGGTGCTTCATTAGTAGAGGAGTGATTCACAGGGAAGTGAATTCTGTCTTCTCTACATTAAAGTTTGGATGGGTAGCTAGTTTCAGATGCATGCTTTTTTTTTTCCTAGATCTTTGCATACCGTACTCATTACTGCTGAAGTTAAAATTTTAATTACGCCATTACAAAAAGATCCATGTTTACTTCCCTGGGCAGATGTTTCATAAATAACTGCTAATAAAATAACTTTATTGCATTTCAGGCAGCAGCAGCAGGTCTCAGCTATGTTGGGGGTTACGTCATTAACACCTACAAGAGCTACGACAACTTTCTGCAGGACAAGTACGCTCTGCTGCCAGCCGTGATCATAATTTGCGTTGCTGTGGTGATGTTCATCATTGGGTTGATCGGCTGCTGTGCCACTTTCCGGGAGTCTCGAGTCGGCCTAGGGCTGGTGAGTGTTGCACATTCTCGCGTGTCCTCTTCTTCACCCTGTTGTGTGGTATGGGAGGTGCTCCACTGGACCTTCTCAGGACGCAGAGAACAGAAAGTAAAAGATTATTCTGACGTGTACTGCTGAAGCACTGCTCCTTTGCGGGAGTTACGTGCTGCTGTGAGGCACTGATTGATGGTGAGTGAGGTGTGGGTGCACTGCGTTGTACAGACAAATATCCACAGGCTTGGACAGTTTGATGGCTCCACCTCAGCTAGCTTGCTGGAGGTAAGCGTGGAGAGTAGCAACTTTTGAGAAGAAGGGTGATGGTGAGGGAACAGGAGATGTGAATTCCCAAAGCAAGCAAAAAAAGAACGCCCAAAAGTATTTTCCTGCTGACTTTAGTTCTCTGAATCCTGAAAGTATGCCCCTACTTCTTCTAGAACAATTTTTAAAAAGCCAGAAAAGTTCAAGCTGAGTAACTTGGGGCCCCCAGCTCGTGCCTTGAAGGCGATGTGAGCTCAATAAGCAGCGCCCAACATACCTAACTCAACATCTGTGCAGTCTCCTGTTCAACAGCCACCTTATGAAGTGTTTCAGAGAATCATAGAATGGCTTGGGTTGGAAAGGACCTTAAAGATCATCTAGTTCCAATCCCCTGCCCTGGGTAGGGACACCTCCCACTAGACCAGGTTTCTCAAAGCCTTATCCAGCCTGGTCTTGAACATCTCCAGGGATGGGGCATCGACAACTTCCCTGGGCAACCTGTTCCAGTGCCTCACCACCCTCACAGTAAAGAATTTCTGCCTAATATCCAATCTAAATCTCCCCTCTTTCAGCTTGAAACCATTACCCCTTGTCCTATCATTACACTCCCTGATAAAGAGTTTCATAAGCTCTTCACACTGATCACATCATGGCAGTGTTCAGGAGACTGCCTACATTGGGCACGGATCCTGTGGAGCCGCATAGTCCCAGCCATGCACAGTCATCTCCTAGTCTGAATTATCTTCTGGAAACTCTTTCGATTGGAGAGGCAACAATAGATAAAGATAACTTCCCACTATAAATCAATGTGATGGGTAATGTGCCATTGAATTCAAATGCTGTGGAACTGAATTCTTCCTTACAGTCTCTCTCTCTCGCTCTTAATTTCAGTTCTTGGCCATTATCCTGGTTATCTTTATTGCCGAAGTATCCGCTTTTGTCCTGGGATTTGTTTACAGGGAAAAGGTAAGCAAAGAATTAGCATCTCTGTACTAACCTAAAAGTAAAGAATAGATCTTGTGTTCTTAGAGCATTCCAATATATCCGGTTTTCTTGCGCTTCATCCCCTATCCTGCAGTCTGCAGGTCAAGCGGGAATGGGGATGTCACCATCGGGTATGTGGATCGGTCTTTGTCGGGAATGTGGTGAATACATAAAGTACCTGGCAGGCATCGCAACAGTCTCTAAGTTGGAATTAACAGTTGTTGATGCTCACCAAGGAGGGCTCTTCCACTGGGAGAGGCAAGCTTCTATCCAGGAATGTAATTCTGCTTAAGTGCTACCTGCATTTTATCTCTAAAACATCACTTGATTTTTTTTATTTTTATTTCCCCCCGCCTTGACGTAGTTGGGATACAGATCTTTCGCAGTTTCCACTGGATAAAATTCTTAGCTCTCCTGTCAAAACAGTGTGGCGTTTTCTTCCCCTCTCTAAATAGGTAAAAACTGACGTACAAGGCACAATGCGCTCAGTCTTTGAGAAGTATGATGGGAAAAATCCAGAGTCTACTGTTGTGGATTACTTGCAAGAACAAGTAAGAAAACATTTAAATTGTCCTGAGAATTATTTAGAAAAGAACAGTTGGGTCCTAAAGAAGGAATCTGGCCTGGGAAGGGAGGGGAAGAGTGTCAGTATGGTTGTATCCTAGAACTCGGCTCTGCAGCAGTGTTTACCACCTGATTCTCCAGGTTGCCCAGAGAGGTGGTAGATGCCCCATCCCTGGAAACATTCCAGGCCAGGTTGGACGGGGCTCTGAGCAACCTGGTCTAGTGGGAGGTGTCCCTGCTTATGGTGGGGGGTTGGACTAGATGGCCTTGAAAGGTCCCTTCCAACCCAAACCATTCGATGATTCCCCAAGGCGATCGAGGGTGCTCCCCACTTTGCAGAGTTGACCTTTTCAGGCTTCTGGTGTGAAGTTCATGTAAGTGAATAACGTTGTGGACGCGAGTGGCCTTTGAATCAGACCAAATGAGTACATACGAATAACTGCTGCTGAGAATCCTGTACCACATAATATAAAGATGACAGAAGACCCTGTCCTGCTACCTGTCACTTTAATATTAGAGCTTTCACAGAGAATAAACCAATAAGGAGGTAATAATGTATGATCTGTTTTATCTATGGCTGTTTTTCTGAAGTACTGCTCCTTATAAATCTGCTGCGTACTGTGGGCAGCTCTTGCCCAGTATCCCTAAGAGACGTTTAACTCAACATTAGCATTTGTGTTCGTCTATATTCATCCATCCCTCTAACTGTCCTGTGTTTGGCAGCTTCGTTGTTGCGGGGTAAAGAACTACAGTGACTGGACGACCACACAGTGGTTTAATTCCACCGGTAACAACAGCGTCCCTCTGAGCTGCTGCAGGCAAGATATGAAGAACTGCACGGGGCGTCTGGATCAGCCACAGGAACTCAATACGCGGGTGAGGATAAAGGACGCAGTTTCACAGCTGGCCCATGATCATTCTCAGCCAGCCAGAACCAACGAGGAAAGCACTTCAGGCGGGGTTTAGGGATAACTTAATCCAATTCTTTCCAGCAATTTGTCCCCCAAGCCTTTTTCTCCTCATGGTTTTCCTCTAGCTAACTTCCTTCTCATGTAGTTCTATAAAAGCTCCTAGATGGGTGAAGGAGCGCACCAGTTTGGATGTTTGGTCTTGTCTGTCTGCTGGTAACTCCTCCGTTTCATGTTGCTACTGAAGCAACGTGACAAGGCCAGAGCACTAGCTATGGGCACGGAGTTGTTCAAACAGATCTGGGGAAGAGACTCTTCTAGGATTGACTATGAATCTGGAGAATTGCGTACCAGGTCCTTCAGTCTAGGGCACAAGCCTATAAGTTGACTTCTGTAGATACCATTGCTGGTATTCAAGTGACCTGAGCTAGAGGAGATTGAGAAGCAGCAAACGGCAGTGAATCGCGGTTTGTCAGTGTCTCTCCTCAAGCAAGAGGAGAACAAGCCATCGGGTCTGGAAGACAAGAATGGAAGCCCTCAGGTCTGCAGTGGTTGGTTAGACAGGCCTTACAAGGTCCTGCTTCCTTTGAAGGGTTGGGGAGAAAAAAGGAAAAAAGTCCAGCTGAATTAATGTATTTTAACTTGTTTTCACCTCTCTCTTTCATGGCAGGGCTGTGCAGAGGAACTGCAGTCTGGGCTGCAGAGCGTTATCAGCTACGCCATGCTTGTAATCCTGGGGTTTGCCATTGTAAAGGTAAATGTTTCTATCTCTTCCCTCACGGAAAATAATGCTGTTTGCCCTTTGATCCTGGGCTTTTTCTTCTACCACGTCCTATGAACCTACAGCCTTTTTCTGGCTCTGAAGTAGACCCACTCCTCTGTTCCTCGCTTGTTTTCTTCCAACTTTTCTGCATTTCGTCTGCAAGATGATAAGGGGAGGGATCCAAAATGCTAGTAGGGGATTTGGGATGGCAAGTCAACAGAGAATCCATCTTGGTTGTTTGGTAGGAAGCACAAAAAGCTGGGTGTGGTTAAAAAGCCTAGATCTAGAATTCTTTATTAAAACAACCAGCTTTTCTATATTTAACTGGGATTTAAAACACAGCTCATGAAATTTATTTTTAGATGTAACCCGAATGAATAGTCCTGTGCTGAGAGACCTGGAATCGAAATGGACTTGAAATATGGCTAGGAATGAAACCAGCAGGGCTATTTATATACTTATAAGATTGAATTAAATGAAATGTGAAACCAGATCATCTTGCGAGTGAAAACTAGACTTGAAAAGCCCTGATGTAAAACTCCTCGCAATTGGCACATGGAAGAAATGCCTACACAACTTCGGGAAGATTTGACCCATAAATTTTAGCCTGGTGGTTTGTCATTGTTCCCTGTACCCGTTCTCCAACATCAGTAACCTGTTCCTTGTTGACAGAGATTTGAACCATTGTAACAGCAAAGTTTTTTCTTTGACTATCTGCTCTCTGTAAAAGAGTGGCTGTAAGGTGAGCTGTTGTTGAACATTTATGGTTTAATATCCAACTCCTGAACTCAATGCAGGAGCCAAAGTCTGTCCAGATGTCACCTCATGGCTGGGGCTTGACTTAGTTCAACTTGCCTTTTCTTAATTTTGGCTGTATCAGAGAGCTGATTGTTCACAGCATTTGATTTCATGCACTTAAATTGCTCCGCGACGGCACTTCCATAATTTCCTTTCCCCCTATAAAAGTGGTAAATTCTACGCTCCCATTATGTTTCCTGTTACTATTTGTGATAAACCCTTCCATCACCATCTCTCCTGTGATCATCTCTGAGAGTGCCTTAGCATATTCTGCACTGTCTTTATTTGCGTATTTTATATGCGTAATATTTTACAGAACTCATTTTAAGTCCAGAATAATCCCATGCTTTCGGTGAAATTTTTCCCACAGTAAGATAACTAGGAATTAATGTGGATGTGTGAATTAAGGGGAGAAGCCAGGGAGGAAAAAGCTGAGCTGGAACTCTTATTGGCAATTGATACGCAAAAAAAATAAATCACTTTCTGTAGATGTATTTTTCTAAGTGCTTTTTAATATGAAAGGAATGTCCTTGCTGCGATGATAAGATATTGGTGTTGAGTCTGATGACTGAAACAAAAAAATACGGCAAAACTAATTCTCTTTTGCTCTCTCTTCAGTTCTTCGGCATGCTGAGTGTCTGTGTGCTTACTTGCAAGAGAGAAGACAGTGGATACCAGCCTCTTTACTCAGGAGTGTTTGCTTAATAAAATGCAAAGATCACTTTTCTTTCGCTTCCTGATAAAATAGACTCGTAAAGATGAACGCTAACGGACAATTTATGGCCTTCTTGCTAAATATTTTGTTTTGTGTACGTGAAACAAAAAGAACATTGTGTATTGACTTGGGAAAGTTTCTTGTGGGTGATGTGAAACGGCAATTTCAATATTCAGTGCCCTACAGTAATGTACCCTCATCTTGCATACCACAGCTTTCTGTAAGGTTATTGTAGGTTTGGATTTGTGACTTCAGATAGCACCAGATGGTGTGACAGACTCCAGAAAGAATCTTTCTTCTGCAATTCTTTCCTCTACCCTTAAAACATGCAGAAGCAACGTCATTTTTCATCACTAAACTGATTTGAGACTGCAGGAGGGGTTTCAGCTGGTCTGCACAAACATCAGATGACTCCCATGGCGTGGTTAAACAGCAAAAGAAACTTTTGAGTGCCGGGTTCAAATACTCTTCATAAGCCTGAGGAGTTAGAACACGTTGGTGTTTCTATTATTTTTTTTTTTTCCTCCTTCTTATGTTCATTTGTTGTAATTCAGGTTATTGCAGAGGTGGATAGTGCAAGACAACCCCGTGTTTAACGTCTAGAACGGACATTTGAGTTGTTTTTTGAAGTGGCTAGCAAATGTGAACAACCCCACGTTAGGAGGGGAAGTGTGTTTTGAGCTTTTGGGCTCAGGATGGCTCTATTTGGCTTGGGTTTTTTGTCTTTTTTGTCTTTTTTTTTTTTTAATGATTTTATTTGACATTAAAAATTGCTTATGAAGCAGCGCTTTTGACTTTTTTTTTTTTCCTCCTTTTACTGATGCGTTTATGGCTTGTCTAAAAGACAGACTATATCTCTCCATTCAACATTGAATTTGCAGGAGTTACTGGGAGGAAGGCAGGCTGAAAGATGGCGGGGCCTTGGCTCAGTGGCGTTGCGCAGACGGGGACGATGGAGAGGTTCCTGCGCCCTCCCTGCGCTGTGGCCCTCCCTCCCACTGAAGCTCTGACCACTTGTCACTGCTAAACATGATAAAACTGTGCATTCTTGTACCGAGCAATTTCAATAATGTGTTGTCTGGCGGCATCAGGCGCCTCCTCCTTTCCTAGTTTTCTTTTTTCCTTAAAGGCCCGCTGAAAGCAGTCGCTTCTTGGATTGTATTTAAATTGCTTTAAAAATGGTCCTTCCTTAACACATTTGTGTTTCTTAGTTCTTTAGGGATTTTTTTTGGTTGTTTTTAGAGGTGAGGAGGGAACTATGAGCTATTCTTCAGGACAGAATTGGGGGAAAGCAACAAAGTTTTTGCTTACTTTTTCTTTGGAGAGATAAACAGTCTAACCTTAGCAATAAACATTTATATCTGTAGCTAATTAGAAGAAAAGGAGTTTGGGGTAAATGTAAGCTCTTTATTTTTATTTTTTTCCTTTTGCCCCCAGAGAAAAAAGCAATGGGTGATGATGTTCTGTAGGAGATATACCAGTATTGTGAGAAATGCGTTATCCGAATCCGAATAAAACAGGCTCAGGCAGAATCCTCTGTGAAGCACCTTTTTATTCACGTCCATGCAAGAGCGGGTGACCTAGCAAGTGGGCACTCTTTTGGTTCTTGAAGCACACCTTTTTATTCCCTAATCCTGGCCAAATTTTCCCTCCCCTATTTTCCCCGTTGGTTAGGTACTCCGGGGTTCACAGCCTGTTCAGAGCACCTAAAATCCTCCCTGGATATCCCACCTTTGTTTACTTCTCTTTATGCTCCACCTAGAGGGCTTATCTGATTTAAACGTTTCTTTCTTTCCTTCTTTGGTAAAATTGCTCAACGTCATTAGCCCTAGTTAAATGTAAAATACATCCCCGTAAAATACATCCCCGGTGAGTCTTTACTCCATCCTAATGGGAAGGGGACAATTTGCGCTGTGGGTCTTCCTGAGGCACCAGCATAGCAGTTACTCTGGTTTAAACTTCATACCATATACTTAACTCATTCTACCCAGGCATTTGGGTCTCCATATCCTGCTTCTGTTTAAAAAGTTTGCTTCAAATCCTCAACTTCTTTACTTGTTACTACCTTTGGGTCGTTGGGCGGCCTCCATTTTTCCACTATAGGAAGATAAGTGGTCCCACTTCCTTCCTTACTATAGTTTTGTTTTTGCTTCCACACTATCTTGAATCTACCCACAAGGTCTCATCCACTAACATCTGCTCCTAATCCGTAAATTCGGTTCACTAACAAATCCGCTCCTGTTACAGTAATTATTAAAGGGTTACAACGTAGGTTCTCGCATCTATTGACAACCCTTGTAACCACTAATCTGGTGTGAACCAGTTTGTCCTTTTGCCTGTGCGATATGAGCCGTTATACAAGCCATGGCTGGGGCCTCTTTGTCTAGTCATTCCCTTATCACATCGCCTCTGATGGAAAACAGCTTTTACTCCCGTGCAAAAACAATACCTGCCTTTCTTACAGGACGAGTATGTATATGTTGAAAAGTGATTTACTTTTACCGAGGGCATTGTCTTCCGTTGGATGCCGCGATAAACTTAATTTATGTAACCAATTAACGACGGCTGCCGGGTTGTTTTTCGGTCGGGAGAAGCCCCGGTTCCTGAGGGAGCCGGGCCCGTCCCCTCAGCACTTCCCGCCTTCCCCGCGCGCCGCCTCCCGCGCATGCGCGGCGCCGCCGCTCGGCAAAGAGCGGCGGGTTCGAACGGACGCTGCCGCCCGGGGACGGCGGGGGCATTCGGCACCTTCCTCGGTGATTCCTTCTCCTTTTCCGGAGACCCTCCTCACCGCCCCGAGGGGAACCGGCTGCGGCCGCCGCCGCGGTGAGAGCAGGGTGGTTGGGGGAGGGAAGGCGGGTGTCGGGACAGGGCGTGAAGCAAAATGGAGGGCGGGGGCTGCGGCGGGTCGTAACGGTTTCTCCTAAGGTGTGTGGAAACCGGCACGTTTCTACTGACTGATTTAGCAAGAGTGCGAATTCATGGTGTTTTTAAAATAAAAGCTTGGTTTTCAGGTGTGAGGTAGCCGCCAGAGGGAGCCGTGTGAGCGCTGCAGCCACAAGGGCGGCCGGGCGTTAGTGTTAGATGGAGGTTTGTTACGCTGTGGCGGGGGAAGATGCATTTCAGCAGCGCTTTTTTGTCAATTATTTTCTCTAATAGAGTTAACGTGTATACTTGCACAAGAGTAACTGGTATATGATGCTACTTTTTGTGCTTCCGTACGCTGCTAGCAAGCGAGTGTGCGTGTTCTTTTGTTTAATTACTTAAAAAAAAACCCCAAGCCCATCTCTTTAAATATTGATAATCTGATGCAGTCTTCCTGAGAGCACTTTATAGCACTGCTTTATATAAACCTGATACTTCTTGTTTATTGCAGTAAATTTCCAACTCCTTCAGTAGTGAACAGCTTAGTATAATGCTTACCCAGTTTCATGAGGAATAATTGCACTGATATTATACTGTATTTATCTCCAGAATCGAGGGAAATTGTTTTGTCTAGTGTCAGTCACTTTGTGCTTCCTCTCCTGTTTGCAGTTTAGTAAATTAAAAGGTAGTACATTGACTGTTTCATTTAAGTTCTCTTTGCTTCTTTAACAGATCGGGGTCCTTCTTAAAATTCTGCTTGTGTGCTTAGTGTTTGCAACTTAGGTCATTCTTAAATTACTGCATTCTTTTTTATTTCCCCTCAGTATGATAGTAGAGGAATATGGCGTCCTCAGACCTGGAAGATTTATGCTTTCACATCAACATGAAGATTTCAACTATTAAAAAGACTCTTCAATTAAGAAACATAGGTAAAAGAGATTGAGAGCAGGTTTTGGCTTGCACCTCCTTGCAAAAAATGGGGATGCTCTAATTAGACAAGGAACGTAACAGGAAGTGGAAATCAAGTAAAATATAGAGAACAACAAATAAAAAAAGAAACTGTGAGCAAGGGTGGCAAAAATGGGAGTGTTATCAGGGATCCAGATGCCAAGCAGAGAATGTGAGCTAAGTGAGAGTATGCCCCTCTTGAGGGACTTGGAGTCTGTGGGGTTAATGCACCCTATATTCTATGTATTTGGTGGGGAAAGCCCCAGATAGGAGAAGAAAAAATATCTTGATGAGTATGTTAACCCTAATTACAAAAATGTGCGAAGGCATAGATGGGAGGTTTATACAGGTGTCTTTTCCTAGTGCTCCAGGAGTGCCTGGCTGTGGTGTTACCCACTGCATGCTTACAAACTTATTTAAACTGAGGTACTGAATTTGATCTGAATGTTTTAGATTAATCTGTTGCCCTGTGCTAGGTACAAATAGAGGTTACACAGGATCATAGAAATGTTGGTTGGGAGGGCCATCTGGTCATCTAGGCTAACCTGCTTGAAGAGGAACTATAACCCTAAACAGAGGGAGGTCATGAAGTAGAACAGGGTGCTGAGTTGTGAAAGCCAGGCTGTGTTTAAAAGCTGCGTCCTTTACCTGCAACCTGCAGTGGTAGTGGGTACAGCTTAGCACCTTCCAGCCTCCTGCTGGAGAGGGACCTTTATACCCGCAGTAGCTTTGAATTCTGTTGGCTCTGTGGAGTAGGAGATTGACTGTTTGACCAGTGAATATTGCTGCTTCTCCTGGGAAGATGTGGTGGCTGGGGACCATAGAGTTAGCAGATAATCACTGCTTGTGGAGGGGAGGGAAATGGGATTTTGTTTTTGTGCTGGAGGTATTTTGGCTTAACGTTCTCTCTTTCACAGGTCAAGAACCATCCCTCAAATCTATGCTCTGTAAAATAGGACAGGAGATGGTTCTCTTGCACGATCTCCTGAATAAAATGGAAGCGGAAGTTCAACAGCAAGAAAAACTGAAGAATTTGCTAAAAGTAATCTTTTTTCCCCCTGTTCATAAAATACTGAAAGATTCAAAGGAATCTTTGATAATTGCATAGTTGTTCTTTTCTAGATTCTGAATGCTGTGTTTGGATGCATGTGCTCACAAAGTTAAACTGGGACTTGGAATAGGCTTTCTGATGGTTTAGTAAGCATCTCTCCAGCGTAGTGAGCATTAAAAAAATTATTTTTCAGGGTTTATATATCGAAAGCATGTCTTTATCATAATAGATACTGTGATCTAAAGAGCAGTTCTATTTTTACACCCTCGCAACAGCTATGAAAACGATTTAATTAGAATATTTATTTGTTGTTTTAGTCTGCGTTTGCAGTGCCTTCATGTGTCAAGTCTTTTGTGAAAGTGTTGTTTGGGGAATGTAGATGAGTTTTTTGTAGTATCTCTTCATCACCACCACCCAGACCTGCTAGGGTATATTGTTACAGATTTACTTCTTGTCCGCTCAAATTTCTCTGGCACTTTAAGGGCAAAGACAGACAAGGTTATATTCTCGCTCTTAGCTTTGTTTTTCTGAGCTTTGCTAGTTGCTTTTCGGGAAATGAGGGGGTAAAGAGGTAAGATGATGGGGAGAGAGCAAACAACGCTTCTTAAGGTAAAAAATTACTTTAACATTGCCCTAAGAGCAAATGAATTTTACTTGCTCGGCATTAAGTTTCAGATTTCTGATGAAGTCTAACGTTAATTTCAGGAGCTCCAGAAGTCTGCTGAGAGAGATCAAAATGAAGCACAGCACCTCCGTGAAAACATTCCTCCCCATCTGCCTAAACCAACTCAGAGCTGGTATGTGGTACATAAGTATGGGGGTGTGGGGCTGCTCCTCGCAGTGTCCAGCACTGTACAGCTCTACTCTTTTTACTGTATATTAACTGTGAACTTTTGGGCGCCAAAGTTGTTACATGAATTGATTCTGGAGTTTGCTCTTGACTGTTCACTACTAGACTTGTACTAGCACCTGAACATATACCTCAGGTAAAACCTATAAAATACCAAGTTGTTCAGATAGAAGCTTCCAGTGGCAGATGTGACATTAAAGTAGAAAGCTAGTTCTTCAATAAATCCGAGCATCCCTGGCTTTAGAACTGCAAACACATTGATCCGATAGTTGCAGCGCCTAGGGATTGAAGGGGTGGGTTAGTGAGCCAAATGCTGGGTCACTAGAACTGAAGTTCAACACTGTCGTTTCAAATATAACTAAAAAAAATAATAAAAATCCTTTAACTCAATCACCTTTCAGTGGGGATTTGAATTATGGTGGTGGTATTTTCATTCTTCTTTCCCTGCAGCAGCCTGGCGTTTATTTTAGCTATCAGTGACGTCCACCTGCCTTTGAGAGGGCTGTACTGAGAAGCTGTTCAGAATAAAGTAGCTCAAGTAAGAGAATAAGACACAAGTATGTGAAACAACAGCTATTATTCAGAAGGTTTCGCAGACGTTATAACTCTGAGTAGGTTTCTCAGAGTGGTTAGCTCTTTCTCTGGCCTGTTGGAGTTGCTTTTTATTTTTGAGGGATGTTAGTGTGTGTGGGGTGGGGGTCTCTTTTAGAGTGTGGAGATCTGAGCCCTTGTTTCCACCCTTGTAGCTTGTTTGAAGGCAATGCATCAGTCTATTCAAATTCAGTGCTTCCAATATGTGCCCTGAATCTATCAGCTTTACCTGGTCTCACTCCTAATGCCAGACGAGCCCCAGGCTGAAAACATTACAGGCGTATTCCAGCGAAGTAAAAGGTTAAGGATGTGGAAACAGGGTTACAGAAGAGAAAAATGAACTGTAATTTTAGATTGTGCGCAGCAATATTCTCATCTGTGTGGCTACTGCTTGTATTGAAAGCTGGACTAGTCTTAGCTGGTAGAGAGATGACTTGCGCAGAAGATTTTTTCCTGAATGCGACTGTCCAGATGTGAACCCTTAGTTTAAGAAACGGTCTCCTAAAATGTAGCTAGAGATTTCGTGTTCCTTTTCAATTTCAATGTTGCAGAAATTTTTGTGTATGTGAAAGAATGGAAATTCTTCAGAAATTATCGCTGGGGTTCTGCCTTCCTTTCGTAACTTATTTTCTTAGTTTAGGAAAGACCTTTGTCTTAAGTTTACATTAGGTACTGGGAGTTGTTTAGATGCAAATGAGGCTTGTTTAGCAATTGTGTCGCCTCTGATATCAAAAAGATTCTTTAGGATGTTGGTTTCCCTTCCAGTCTTGTCCTCCTTTTGATCAAGAAGTTAATTGTGATTCGGCTTTAGCTGCTCCTTCCCTTTCTAGAGAGAACCACACGTGTAAACCTGTTTTTTCTAATGATTTTCTACAGATTATGCTCTGCCAGTTTATAATTGCTATTCTGTCAGTGTCAGTTTGTGCTGTTGGTTTTTCCTGAGAAATAATCCATTATATGTTAATGCCATTTGTCAAAACACCTGTTCTCCTTCGTCACCATGTTGTCGCTTCTTGACGTTCGCTGTGTTGTATGGTGGCGGTCAAGCAAGTGCAAGACAGAACAGACTGTAATTGGTCAGAATCCATCTCTATCACTGTAAATAAGTCTTCAGTCCTCTTCCCCCAGCCTTCTTCCATTGATCTTCTCCACTTCTGTTCCTCTACATCCCAAAATGTTTGGGGAGCTGAGTACTAATTGTCCGTTGAGTGAGTATCATGAGATAAGTAATGCAGAAGGCAGACCGAGTGCTTGAACACTGGTGAGACAGAAAAGCTCAGAAAGAATGAAAATGCCACACAATCAAATTGAAGAATTCATGGCTTTAGGTATTGCTTCTCTCCTGTGTTCTTGATTTTGATGTTCTTATTTACTGGAGGAATCTCGCTGAAATAAAAAGCAAGTTCAGTGTATGTTAAGCCCTTTGTATTCCAGGTGTTTATTGAGAGAGCGGTTTCTTGCTACACCAAAGTGAGATTTTGAATACAAGCTTCTGTTCTTTCTCTTCGTGGTCCAGGTCAGTAGTGAGCTGTACGGGTACCACCTCACTGCAGCATGAACAGGCAAGATAGTGGGTAGGAACACAAAGCAGAAGTACCTGGGGGTGGGGAATGATCTAGAAAAGATAAGAGGTTTGTTGCAGTGAGGAGGATGGCAGGAGTTGTACAGGAGGAGTGAAGTTTTCAAATGTGAATTCTCACTTCCTTCGGTCCTTGTGTTTGTCCTTCTATTCCAAACCCACCACCAAAAATCCCCACCCTTTCCTTGCTGACATTTCCTTGCTCTTCTTTGCTGACATTCCTTGCTCCTAGGGCTAGCTCCAGGGTGCCAGGATTCATGTTGTGTAGGACCTCACCTTGTTTTTCAGATGTTTACATCTGAATTAGTTTAACTATCCCTCTTTGTGGCATGGCACAGAGCAGAGCTTCCCCTCTCACTGTGTCATGGACTAGACGGTTTGGGAGCCCAGCAGGTGGCACTAGCTGTCCTCCCTACTGCAGTAATCTTCCCTGGGAAGTGGGACAGTGCGTTTGCGGGTGTCACATCGGGTGTCACATCAAGTGACGCATCAAATCCCAGCCTTGGGTCAAGAGAGGCACGCTGTGCTGTTTGCTGACTGTAGGGCCCCACATCAAACAAGGATCCCTTCTTGTGGGAAGGTTAGATCAAAGCGGAGGATCAGTTCTTTGTGACAGGTCAGCTCGGTACGACTTTAGTTATTTCCCTTGCGCATCTCAGCCCAGTAATGTCCTTGTAGTCAGATGACAGTGAATTTGGCCAAATGTTTGCCACCCTCATACCGATGAGTAGGAGAACAGCTAGGTGAGTGGCTGGCAAATAACTCGGTGTTTGAGGCTCTAAGCTGAGGGTTTGGACTAAGGGTGAATTTATAAAAATAATTCTTTAATAATCACTCAAAGCAGGAAACTCCTCAGCTTTTGGGATCTTGCCTAAAAAAAAAAAATAAATTAAAAAAATCCCAGCCTGCTGGATGGTGTTGAATTTCTTTGCTTCCAAAGATTAATGGATGAGTCAGGCTTCCCAAGATTTGAACTTATTTCAAAGAGCTGTGAAGTATTTCAAATCTGCCTGTTAGGCTGCAGCTCTGTGCTCTGGTTCATCTGATAAAAAGCGAGGCCTCATGTTCTGTGAAATGTAATGGTACATTGAATTCTCAACTGCTCTGTGCTGCATTTGGACTGCTTCCAATTCACCTGCTAGCAGCTTCTCTAGTGGAGAAATGAAAAGCTATAATGAAGTCAGCTAAAGTATGCGATTTGAAATGGAGTAGGCTTGCTTTATTTATTTTTCTTTCGGGCAAGATGGTGAATTGTGTTCATCCAGCCTAACAGATGGGTTGGATCTTAGGTCTGTGAGTAAGCAGACTTGATAATGCAATGGTATTCTCCTTACTACTTATCTGCTATTTATACACTTAATATTCATTCATTTTACAGCATCGCTGGGGTAACTGTGAAATGCGAAGAACAAACAAAAGTTGTAGAACCCGAACGTGCAAAGAAACCTACAAAAGAGCCAAGACTTATTAAAGAAGCACCCTTAATAACTGCAGAAGAATTTGAAAGCGTTCCTGCGTAAGTAAGCACGGCTTTTCTTACACCCTGTCATGCCAATTTGGGTGGCAAACGTAGGTTTGGGAAAGTGAGCTCTTGCAGAACTGAGACTGACAGAGATGTTTTGAAATTTTAAATGTTCCACAGGATGAAACATCATGATGTTAGCTCCAAATAGTTTATATGCAATACCAGCAAACCTGAAAATGAAATTAATAGGGCTAATTAGGTTCTTTTTTATGTATGTGTTGGGAAGATCAGAACTAATCAGTTAAAACCCAAGCCTCTTATCTCAAAAATTCCTTTAATTGTATGAACAGAAATATATTAGCTAATAGATGGTTTCTCTTCTTTTGAGAACTGATGTTTAGAAAGAAAAAAAGAGCCATCATCTCATAAGATGAGAGGAATCGTTGCACTTAAAAAGAAAAATAACTTCAGATGCTGGTTTTATTTGACCAAACTATTGGTTTCTGAAAACTTCAAGTCTTGACTTATCAATCTGTTTCGAGATGGGAAAAGACACTTGTTAAAAGCAAAAACACCTCCCACTGAAATATCCCAAATTTCTGGAATAGAAAGCTGTGGGCTTTTTCCCCTGCCAGCAAGACCTGATTAATGCATATCCTTGTCTGAAGTCTGTCATGTAGAAATAACTTTTCTTAAATGACATTTTGGGGACAATGACAAATATTTCTGCAAAAATGAGAAAATTCTGTTGATGCCTAATGCTAAATTTTTATCTAGACTCTACATTCAGTGTATTCCCTGACAACACTTGTTTCAATAAGAATTTTATTTTTGTTTTAGTTTTACTTGGGGATTTCAAATCATCTTTCCTATAGCTTTCAAAATTTCCAGGTGAGCCACGTCCATTTCTTCCCACCAAATTGCTCAATCCAAAAAATGAAGGAGCCTGAAAGTTGAGCTAGTAATAAAGGACTCTTTTTGGTTACTTCTTAAAAGTGGTTTAAGAAAAGCAGAAGGTTTTCCACTGCTGTTTGCAGGTGGGGAGAATGGGGACAGAGACCAGCTGAATGCTCTTAGATTCATCGCGGGTTTATAGGAAGGTTGCATCTTAGACTGTGCTTATAAGACTGTAGAAATATTTTTATTCAGATGGGAAAAGCTTGTTTGTCTTTGGAGGGAGATTTACATGAATTTAAATAGATCTATTAATCTACCAATGTTTTTTCCTGTTGCCTGGCAGTATGGTAATACCAGATTGGGGAAGTTGGCTAAGATTGCAATTCCACTTACTATTTAATCAAATCTGAGCAGCAAATGTTCGTGACCCAAATTTTCTCATACCTAACATGTTCTCCTAGAAGAATGAGAATTAGTTTCATATCCCAGTTCTCCAGGTCAGCGCTGGTTTTGATGTGGGATCTCTTAGTACCTGCTGGCGATAGTAATAAGGGATATTAGAGTGTTTTTATGCAGCTCTGGTCCTGGTAGCACAGGGCTGTGCCTGTGCTAAGCCCATCTGAGGGACTTAATAAAGCACAATTGTGCGTATGCATCACATATGTCTGTAATTCCCATACCAGCTGGGTATCACAGGGTTCGCATCTGCCGAGAGTCTCATTCCTCTCTCCCTTCCTACCACGGCTTTGGTAGATTTTAACAGGAAAAAAATCTATGTGGTTTTCACCCCCTTTCTGCTGAAAGCGAAGGAGAATCTGTCCCTAACATCATTAGGGCACTAAAAGGGATACACAGTCTTCAGTCACTTCCTATTTTTAGAGCTCTGCAGCAGGTATTTAAGAAAGGTCCATGCTGTGTTAAGGTGCAGATATGGAGCACCTTGATCAAATAGAATATTCTCACAGTGAGAAACTTGCAAATTATCTTAGCCTTCAAATCTGCTGCAGAAAGACACTTTGTGGAGGAAGTAAAAGGAAGTGGCACAGTAGATGTCTCGGTTAACTTTGAATCCAAGGCAAAGGAAAATGCTTGCTTTATTCCGTCTCTAAAATTCTTACCGCTTAAGGTATTTTTAGAATCTGCACATTCGTTATAACTCAGAAGTCTCAGAAGATGGTAAGTTGGGGGAATATATGTTTCTTGTAGCCTAAGCATTTTGAGGGAGCAGGGTTGGCCATTAGGAGATTTATCTCTTTTCCAGTGGCATATATGTGATATATTGATGTTGCTGTTTTCTTTGAAGAACATAGCACTGTGCTTTGGTTTTCATACCTATGGAAAAAATGTTTTGAAAAGGGCATCTGTGGATTAAAAAAAGAAATTGGGTCACTCAATTTTATTTTTTTTTTTAAAGAGTTATGAATGTTTTTCTTTTTGGTGTAGTGAAGCAGATCTTAAAGTTATTTAAAATCTAAATTAAATGGATGAATTTGGAACCCTTGACTTTGTATTTTTATATTAGTGTATATATGGACTGCAATAAATGTCAGTATTTATGGGTTTGCTAGCCATGGCTGGATAGAAACATGAGAAGACTGTGGAACAGCTGGAGTTTTTATGATGCTTACAGTTACGCACAGAAGAAAAATTCCAGTTGCTTTTGATAGACTGCAGTTTCAGCTTAAGGCATCTGCGGCACAGGTGTCCCCACTCTCCCTGAGTGCCACCGCTCTTGTCGTTGAACGTCTAGTCAGTACAGTCAGCGAAACCTGAAAACATCTTGGCTGCTCAGCTGTAATGCAGAACTGTCTGGTGCCACTGGAGATGCTTTATCCTGAATTTTCTGTAACACCCCCCCACACATCTGCTAGCCCCCTGGGAGCATCTCGGATGCCTGAGGGCCACTCAAAGGCCTCTCGGTTCTGAGGTTTCATCAACTGAATCCTGCTTCTCTGTTTCTGCATCGGGATGAACTGAGGTGTTCACTTGCCTTTATTAAGTGTATCCGCTGTATCTCTATTGATAGTGGGAGCATGGGAACTTAAATATAGGTATTTTATACATCTGGCCTTAATCTTCATAGCTCTGTGCATTCCCCCATGACTTTATAAACACGCTAAGGGATGCAAGTAGAGCAATAAATAGCAGTTAATGTATAGGCAAAGGCCTTCTGTGGTTATAGGCTGCATTACTCACCGAGTATGACTGCATTTCAGGGGTGGTAGTGCTGCTTTTATTTGAAAAGATGTTATGTGTGCCAAGGAGATCGTTTTTATAAAAAAGGCTGCACCTCCAGCTTTGAATCTGGATTAATCAAAATATCAATGAAGTTGAAAACTGGCTACAAATAACTTAGTAGCAATCCAGTCTGAAATTAGAGCAATTGCTTTGATTTCAGGAGTTTTTACACACCCCATGCAGACCTGTCTCCCCGGCAGGGACTGGCTATTATTAAAATCTACAGCAAGCACTTATTTTTAGTTGGCAATTGTAGAATGCCTGCCCACGTTCTGGTTTGGAATATTGAATTTGTAATTGATTAGCTGCTTGTGCTTTAAATTCTTTGTATGCGTTCCAAAGATTGAGGGTTTTTGTTCAGATTAAAATGAGGGAAGAATTTCCTGTTCATTGATCTTTTCAGTCTTATTGTCCTACAGCTTTTAGGGGCCTCATGTCCTGACCTAAAGAACCCCATTCATTCTTAAAATGAATTGTAACACTTTTCTCATTTACACACATCTCCAAACTGATACTGAACGAAATGCAAAGAGCCAAGTTGGGTTTGTTGTAGTGACTGAATGGGGATCATGGGTTAATTCAAGTTGCAAGGTTGCCCTGGCTTTTCCTGCAGTGTTTTCTGGGGTTTTGTTTTGTATTTAGCTTAATGCTTGTCATACGAGTTTCAAATTTCATTTTTATATAATGGCTTCTCAGTTTGTAGCATGTTTCCTTTTCCTTGAATGTGTGCCTTTACATCTATAAATGCTGAATAGCCTTACTTGCAAATATTCCAGTGTTCTAATATTTCCGTATCACTTTGTTTTTATTTTCTGTGCTTCCTGTACCTCCAGGCTGTTATCAACAGATCTTGTTATTTCAGTACTAGTTTCATGAAATGCTCTGAAAGTTCAGAAGCGGATGTTGGTAGTGCAGAACTGTTTCTGTATAGTTTGGTAGGCTGCACAATAAAATAGAGAAAATAACACACAACTAGTATTTCTTCAAAAAAACCCAAAGGAATGGCTGTAAGATCAAACACAGGTTATTTATGATTATAATATAAATCTAAATTGCACTCAGGCAGAAACATTTTATTTCAGTTTTGGCTCGTGTTATGTTTTCTGCAAAGTTGCTTGATTTTTTGCGTTTGTAGTTAAATGGTACGCTATAAAAGCAACCTTTACTCAATTTTGAAAAGCTTCTTAGCTTAAGCACTTGCTAGTTTTTACTTCTTAATTTAGCTTTCTAATGTTTCATCTTTCTGGCTTTTCAACGTTATTAAACAGTCAAGGAAACGAACAAAATTAACTACTGCGTTTATTCATTAACACAAAGCAGAAGAAACTGCCTCTAACTAGGAATAACATGTTCAATTAGGGCTGATGAAAGAGAAAAATAAGCACAGAACTTTGTTTGTGGCTTTCTGGTTACTGATTTTTATTCTTATTTGTAGGTATATGAAAGGCCGTTTAACATATGATCAGATTAATGCAGTTGTTCAAGAAATGAACAAGGCTGTGGTGGGCAAATACAAGATCCTGCATCAGCCTTTGAAATCTATGAATGCAGCAGTCAGAAATCTCTACCACAGGTACCTGGAAGAAGAAACTAAGGATACAAAAGGTATTTTTTTTTTTTTTAAACTTGCTAGTACCAAACTCATGGCATTTGGATATTGCTGGACAAAATATTGAATGACTAATGACAGCACGTGCTTTTCATGTTATAGTGTAACTTGGAGCATCTTATTCTCAGAAAATGGTCCATCCAGGCACTCTGGTGGAGTGGTTTAACCTGTGGGAGAGTTTAAAACCATCAGTCTTGAAACATGTCAGAAAACCCACTATTGCTTATTCTCAGACAGAGAACAGGGTGGAAAAAATATATCTAGATTTAGCAGGGCTTTCCCTCCCTCCCCAGCACGTGGTGCCACAGCCTAAACCAGATTTGGCCCTGAAGAATTCCTGTCCGATATGGGCTGGGGGCAGGTGGTGAACAACGCTTTGACAGTCTGGAGCAATGAAAATTCCGGTTCTCCCTTGATATAAGGGGAGGAGAACAGAAATAAGGTTAATTTCCAGATCATATTCTAGGCCATAAGGAATATAAATGTCTTATTACTATACAGAACTGGGTAGTCAGTATAAAACCCAATCACCTCTTCTGGGTAAAGTCCTGTAGTTTAACAACAAGGGTTATTGTTTTGACTTAGGAGTTTTCCCATAACTCATTTGGTTACTTTTTATATGTTTGCACTGAAAACATGTCACTTAACATGGCATGTTGTAGCAAAAAGAGTGCACAAAGATTTAATTTGGATTCACTACAAGTTTTGGAAACTCCTGGTTTGATAACCGAACTGGATAAACTGCGTTTTCAGTTTTTTAAGCTAGAAGGGACATGAACTATGAAAAACTTGTTCTGAAGTTGGGAGATCTGGGTAATCAGTCATGCTGCAGTGGCTTTGTGGAAGAGACAGGGCTGTCTGATAATCTTAAATTTTCTCCTCTTAAAAGCACAGAGGGAGCGAAAATGCACCAAAATGTCTTTTTTTCAATTTAAAAGCAAGTTGTACTTACAGGTTATTTTCTCCAAAGATACGTGGCACAGCAAATCTCTAATATTAAAATCTCCTTTTTTGACATTCCTTTCCTTTTGAGAACAACTATTTAATTACTCCTGGAGGGGTGTACTGCACATATCGAGCTTGGCGATGTCCTTAGAATGCCCTCGTGTTTCCCATTTCCAACATAAAGCGTGGAGCAAACTCTTCTATCTCACAGAAAGAGAGCTCTTTTTCTGACAATACCTTGGTACCCGCATCTGAATTTTTGCCCTGGACAGAAAATAAGAACCTTCTGCCCTAAGCATTCCCTGGGTACTCAGGAGTCACCTTATGACAAACTACAACTTTTTCTTTCTTCCTTTGGGTTTGTCACTGATCAAGACTCTCAATATTCATGGTATGGTGATAACGTCATTAATTTCTGGATTCTAAATGTGTCTCTTCTGTAGGGGAGGAATTCTGATATGATGGACGTGCCTGGCAGTTTTTTTATTTTGAGACTTATAGGACAATCATGTAATAGGAAAGTTAGTGTTGTAAAGGACTTAATAAAAGCATGCTAAAGGCATGCAGCTAGACTGCTTCACGTGCCTGGGTTCTGATTTGGACTCAGATAGTTTGTATTTTTTCTAGACAAGTTTTGCTTCAGTCTAACAATGGCTCGTGTTAATTTGGGATTTCTTAAAATACTTGCTTCATCGTTTTTAATTTACAGTATCATTTTGCTGTAACTGTTACTGTCCTCAGGATGATAGTAAAGAGTTGGAGCCCATGGCTACAGAGGAGAGAGAGGCACTTAGGCCTGGAATGCTGCTTAGTCTGCACTGTAATCCGCGGCAGCCTCAGATGCAGTGAAGTAGCAACTTGAGAAAGCTACAACTAGTCAGAGATAATTTTCTGCCAGAAAGTATTTTTTTTTAAGTCTGAAAAATTGAGGCTTTTAATTTCTTCAAGTACCTGAGAGACAGTCTTTATTTTCTTGTTTAGGTTGGAAAGTTCAGTTAGAAAACTAGGACATTCAGCATCTGAGTGTGTGTGAGGGAGACTTTTTTTTTTGGTGGTTGTTGTTGTTTTTGTTTTGTGTTTGTTTGTTGTGACTAATCATCTAGAAAGTCTAGAGAAAAGGTCTGGCAGGCTGTCAGATGGTTCTTATCTGGCCAGCGCAAAATGATTAAATGTCTTTATCCATTGCATTTTTCAGGATGAGGTTGTGCGTGCATTGATTTGTTTGCTCAAATTTCTGCTGCGAGCATGTCTCTGCTTAGGATTCCCACAGTTTCTCAGGCTGGGCTGATTGCCAGCTGACCTCTTCCTCGGATTTCAAGATGAGAAAAGACACTGCCTGGTTTATCAGGGTAACTTCCCAGCCAGTAAGGTGATTCTGTTAGTTCAGCCAGTTATTTAGTACATGGACTTACTGTTTCCAACCAAACCACCGCCCTGTAGCCAGCTCTGGTTTCTTCGTAAGCAATATCCTGCTAGGCTAAATGTTACTGCCCTGAATTCTGGGCAAATGTAAGAAGAAATCGTATTCTGTACAGATTCAAGACATTCTGATGCTCCTCTAGATATAACAGGCTGCAAAACTGGTATGCAGATTATCCCTGGGTTCTCAACACCATTTAGGGATATTGCCCTGTTACTGGAAATTACAAATGGTCTCTATCCATCTGTAGTTATATTTTAAGCAGTTAAGCAGGTTTTTTCTTTTCCTAGTAAACAAACTTTCCAATTCTCATCTGTATGCAAATTTGGCACTGTTGTAAAGTCTCTGAAATTCCAGTATAGCTCCCATTTGGGGGAAGACCTTCAGCTTTTGACAGAATCTGGAAGATTCTACTTCCTATTAGACACCTGTGTCGCCAACTCTCAAAATGGTCCAGTCTGTGAGAAAACACAGGCTGTTGTTCTTCAGCTCTGGCTGAGCAGTATTTTGGGGAACACTATGCTTGTAAACAGCATTCTGGGACCTCAGTTCTAGTGGCCATCACACCCTTGGATGCTCCTGCAGAGTGGAGTGCGTGCCCTGTTGGATCACGCATAAGATGACATTTAAAGATGAAATGTTTACAGAAAAACGTAGATTTGCTTGTGTAAAGCTATGTTGTATTTGCTTAATGAATAAATAAAAGCTTTCCTGGCACCTTCAGCTTTCCAACTAGCATCAGCTACTTTCTCCTTGGTTAAACTGGAAGGACTCTCCAATAATTTAATAGAAAGAGGAGATGCTCCATCTTATTTAAGAAGTTACACAATAGTCACAGTTCTTCCCCCTAGCAGAATGATTGTATCTTCTGTTAGAATCATAGAATCTTCATGGTTGGAAAGGACCTTTGAGATCATCGAGTCCAACCATACACACACACAAAAAATGATGTTGCCTTTACCTTACTTTAAGGGTAAAAGGAGGAGGGATAATGCTATCCTCTTTTTCCAGACTAGAATACCCCAAGCCTTGTGACTTCTTTCTCATAAGACTTCGAAGCATGATACGACAGAAGAATATGTTACTTCCTTCTACTTACTCTCCTTAAAGATAATTGGTTATTTCTTTCTTACACCTGAATTAGCACGTTCCTGATTTCAGATTGCTTTTCATTCTTAGAGTTTTGTGAAGATGCGTGGTTAAAACCTTATGCCATGTTAGAGGAAGTATTAAATGTACAGTCACTTTATTAGATGTGTAATTATCTCCTATCTGAGCAGTGTGTAAAGACTGAATATGAAATAACAGCTGGTGAATATAGCTATGGAGTGTTTAGAATAACTCCTTCCTTTCTTGTGTCTCCCTGTTTTTGGTGACTTTCTCTTGGGCTTCTGTTGCAGGCATTTTAAATGCTTTAACCCCAGTCAAGGTCCTGGTTTCTTCCAAACACTTGATAACGAGAATTTCCTTTTAGAAGTAGTTAATCAACTGCAAGAAGGGATGAGCTGCCAGCTCTGATGCAGGATCTTCCTATGCCATGTTCTTTGAAAGACAGAGCGAGGGAGCTGTTCCAAGTGGTTAGTCTTTTTCTTGCATTTTCTTAATTAACAAAGAATTATTCTTTTTCCAGATCTGATGGCAGTCAAGGGAATGGTGGACTGACGTATGCAGGGCTCCTTCCTTTTATTTGCAAACAGCCAATTCTAGAACTTGAGTGCCTGCTGATAGAAAATAGGATCATAGAATGGTTCAGGTTGGAAGGGACCTTAAAGACCATCTAGTTCCAATCTCCCTGCCATGGGCAGGCATCATCAGGCCACAGCTTATTTCAGACAGAGCAAAGCAATTAGTTGGGATTCAAATTACGCTGCTACTCAGCTGTGTTTCATGATTGAAATGCTGAGGCGCGATGCCTGCCTTTGTAAAGCTGCGCTATGATCTGTAAGCAGACCCTGAGCATCTCCTTGGTTTTGCTCAGGTCAGTGCTTTGAATGTCACCAAGAGCAGAATGTCTATGGGCAAGGCCTCAAGGACCAATTTACTGTTAGGCTCTTCAAAGGGTGCTGTCGGTTGACTTTCTGCTGTCCCTATCTTTTGGCACACCTGCGGAACACCTCGTATCTGTCCCTGGGTGGTGTTTTGGACTGCTGCAGACTTTACACTCTGATAGAGGAGCATGGATTGTTTGATGTTAGTAGATACAGTTGTCAACAGCTGGAGCTTGCTGAATGGAACCTGTGGACAATGCAGGGTAGTTGAACTTAATGGGAAGGTCAGTAATTCTTCTTTTTGGTGACAGATTTAGGAAATAGAACAAAGTTCCTGAGAATGTGTGAGGCTGTCCTACTGCTGACTGTATTTTTTTTTATCAGTGTGTGGAATTGTTAAGAAGAGGTTATGTGAAATGTTGAGTGTATCCTACAACATAGCCGTTTCTACAGCAAAGTCATCATTTGTTTTCCAGGTGAATTTTTTATTGTGGAAGCTGATATCAAAGAGTTCACTCAACTGAAAGTGGATAAGCGCTTCCATAGTATCCTCAATATCCTGCGCCACTGCCAGAGAGTGAGAGAAGTTCGTGGCTCAAGACTTGTCCGCTATGTCATCTGCTAACAAGATTTCCATATTCTGCTTGCCCAAGATACAGAAGGCAGAAGTATTTTGAGATGCAGAGAGATTTTGTTGTCTGCAGAGAGATTCTATGTGTGGATGTTTCTATCCAGCTCTCTTATTTTCTAGAAGGCAGTAGAGAGGACCAAGAAGTGTTTTTTCAGACATCTCTCCTAAAATTAGGAGTGGCAATATCAAATGGCCTTGAAGTTTTGTTTTGAAAACTTGAGAGGAACTACTGTCTTTTGGTAAATTACAAATGCAAACCAGGTATGCAATTGGCGCACCTGTGGTCACAGGTGGTTTTAATCACATTTTCGGGTCAGCACTTGAAAGTTAAATTCTCTGCATGTTAATAATGTTCCTTTTGTGTTTATGAGTTGGAGACTGTGTTTAAGACTGTAGCTACTCAAAGGAAGCATTTGATTTTTTTTTAATCCCTCAAACCAATTTCCAGATTTCCTTTTCTTATTCTTTTTCTTTTTCTTCTTATCCTAATTGTATGTTTTGGAGTTTCATGCGTCGCTTGAACAGGAAGATCTGAGGTGGTTTAAACACTTCCAGACTGATGATCGCTGGTTCTGTTAGCCATATGGTTTTCATACTTCATCGTGCAGCCAATATTTTTTCCCCTCACACCAACCCCTTAAACTGAAACAGTAGAGCAGTGGGGTTTTTTAAGTGAAAATGCTGACTTTCACCCTGAAAATACTGGTCAAAATCGTCACAATTTTTATTATAGAAGGTTGCTTTCAAAGGACCTATTAGTGTAGTAAGTTCCAGAGTAGAATTATTGCAATAAATATCAACTCTGTAAGTAATCAAAACTGTTTTGATAAGAAAAGCTATAGTCTCTTTCTTCCATGAGCCTGTATCTGATGTTATTCTAACAACTAATCTAAAATACCTTCCCTTGTACCCCGTCGGTGTTCAAATGCCAATTTAATGAGCAAAAGACCCTGAATGAACTTTAAACTTTATCAATAAAGAGATCCTGGTGAGTGCAATACAATCCTAGATTCCCATTTTTTTATGTTTGAGGGGTGGTTGGTTTTTTGGGTCTTTCGCTCTGGGATGTTGAGATCTGAGATGAGCTCTCTACTCTGTATTGCATTGGAATATATTTCGTGTTGAAACAAACACACAGCATAGGAGGATGTGCAAAATCAGTTTCCATAGGTGTCAGTTGACTCCATCTGTGTTTTTGCAAAGCTTATTTTATATTAAATAAAATGTAGAGGTTTGGGATCATCAGGTCCTTTTTTGGTTTTGTTTTTTTTTTTTTTTGTTTATTTTTGTTTTGCCCAGCTTCATGTACTCTGAAGAGTCTTTCAAGATTCAGGACTTGCAACCTTCTATTTAATAAAAAGAAATCTCCTCATAAAGCAGTTGCAACTGGTTTGCCTTTTATTTTGTGTTTGCTTTTGACGTTTCCAGATGCCTCACTCCAGACTGTCCAGCAGCCTAACTTCTGTTTTCTTTTGCTCTCCTCTGACTCCTCGGCTCTCCAGCCTGCACCAGGAGGAGATCCTGTTGCGTAGGTGAACCTCGATGGAGCTTGATCTGTTGGACATGAGGTTACTTCAGTATTCACAGTGTGTTGACTTCTCTTCCTCTGCAGTTTAATTTGTGATTATATGGCTTTAACTTTGTAAGTGTGGGGAAGAAGCAAAAAGAGCCCCAGATGGAGACCCCAAAGAACCATGTCCAAGTGAACACTTTGCTGTAAGGAGAGGTCTAAGTATGCGGGACAGTTACGTTGGGCTTAAAACCAAACTTGTTGATGGGCAAATTAAACTTGAGACAAGCATCTAATGTTTCTATTATTATTATAATTGGGGAAAGATGAGAGACCTTTTCTTAACAATTGTTTAAAAGTTGCTGTTCTCAAAATGTCTGATTCCGCCCTGTTCGAATTAGCAGGACTTTGGATGGTGAAAGCCCTGTGTAGCACCAGGGACGGTAAACATGCAGCTGCAGCAGCTCTGCAGGACCTTGTGACCAGGCACAGGACCTGCAGTAGCAGATTTAAAGGCTGGAGTAGAGCGAGAGCAGCAGAAATCGGGCGAGTTTGCAGCTCATAGTTCCCTCAAAAGTTTGGTGTGTTTTGTTTTTTTTTTTTTCTTGGTTTGGTCTGGGTAAACTCGGTTGCTGCACGAATATTTTACTTTTTGTTCTGCCTGTAATTCCTTTTAATGTTTTGTTGTGGGCATTGCAGTTTGTGATTAATTAGATGCTGGTTAACAGCTTTCGGTCTGTTACTATGGAGTTTTTAATTTTCTAAACTATTTTCCCTCGGGCAGATTCTCACAAATGTGCTCATTATTTTAATCCCCTATCCTAACATGATGTTTTCTTTCTTTTTACTTCTCACGAGGAAGTCTCGCCATGGATTGTGGTCACTTACTGCACCTTTCCACCTTTCCTCCTCAAAAAAAGTTCATGCTGACTTATGAGCTGGAACATTGTCACGCCCTGGTGTCCCAAGTGCTCAGCAGGTTCCTGTCTCCTCTCATGAACGAGTTTTTGGTGTTTCCAAAGTGTTTTGAGGACAAAATGTTCATCTCCACCAGTTACCTCAAAAGATGACTATCTTCTGCTGTGTGTTTACTTATTTCTCTCTCTGGCTAGTGCTCCCCATATCTTTCATCGCCATACAATTGGCAATAGCGCTAGATATCAGTAAGTGTTTCTCTCAGTTTGTTTAATGTAATACTTCTCCAAAATATAGCGAACCTGCAGCTTTCCAGTGCTAACTTGCGCTCTTCCAAATGTCAGCTTCTCTGATATTTCAGCTTCTGAAAACAAGGAAATAAAACTGAGGTAACACAAATTTAATTACCTCACGTACAAGAAAGGAATTGTGATCTTCCCGCAGCCTTAATCTGTCCTTTTCAGGACAGGACATGCCTTTGCACCCGTTTCTCTCTACTCCCCAGACATAGCAGGAGCCATAAGGAACAGGAGAAGCGGTTGATGAATATGTATTTGGGGAGCAAAGTTGCCTCCTGGGGCTGGTCTAGACAAAATATGGAACTTAGTATTTGCAGTAATCTGATATAATGCAGTAAATGTCTTGGGCGGAGGTGGAAAGAAATGTCTGCTAAATTTGGCCTTGATGGGCAGAATTCAAACTGAATCCTGTTGCCTGCTGCGCGGTGGGGGGTTTGGAGGAGTGGAAAGATGCCATTTGACAGCAAGAAAGCAGCGTTGCGTGAGCCTGGCAGGAACAGGACTGATGAACTGCCCAGCCGTGCTGCCAGAAGAAGAACGCCAGCGACATGGAGGGTCCCGGGGGAGTTGGGTTTGTGCCTGTTGAGGGCCCACGCGTGCATCTAAAAAGTTGAGACAAAGCAAAGTTGCTTTTTAAAATGCTCTTTGTTCCTGTTGCTTTGCTGTTTTGTTGGTTAAAAAATGTATTTTTGTTTTTGTTCTCCTTAACTCCTCTTTTGAAGTGGCACTGATGGAAATAATTATCTGTTGAAATCAGTGCTCAAAGCGCTCTTACCCCTGCGTATTAATTCGGTGTTTAGCTGCATGTTATTTCAGGAGGCAGCAATTTCCATCTGTGAGAGCACATGTTCCCTTTCACAGTGCCCACGAGGAGGAAGAGAAAATGAGCGTTTCATGTCATTCATGCTGGATCTTTGCTTACAGGGAGTTAATTCTGAGCAAAGCAGGTAAATAACTGCGTAAGGGAATGCTGGATAAAGAATATAATTGATATCAAGGACTTTGACAGATGAGTTGAGAAAGGTGTCTCTCCCATGCAGTTTTATCAGTGACCCTCTGAATTGTTCTCTTAATTTAAAAAAAATGTTAAAACTTTTCTCTAGGATGGTGCTTACTACGGCTCATGGGAGTAACTAATCTTGAGATGCCATTATGATTCCAATCACTCCATAAATTGGCAAAGCTGTCCCACACAAGTGTGTGCGTGAGCTTGCCCTCACCAGAGGAATGATGTGGCTTTGTGTTTCGAACATGCTACAAAGCCATTCAGCTGTCTACAGAGAAATCCTATGCTGAGGGCCAGCATGCAAGAGCAGGAAACCTTGATTTAAATCATTGTTTTTAATCCAGATTTGCATTTATAGGTGTGTTTTTTTTCTTGACTACTTGATCTGTGCCGGAGGAGACCCCTTAAGCCATGTTGACTGTAACCTAAAACAAGAGCTGGGTTAAATTTGGAACCATGTGGTCGATAACCAGGAGAATATATATATTTAAGCAGTTATAAAACTTAATATCCTTGTAGCTAGGCTTACTGTTTTCCACAGTAAAGTAAAAAAACTGAATGGTGCTTCCTTATTAAATGGTTGATTTGGGGGTTATTCAATTTTTTTTTTAATCTAACTTCTCTCACACGGAATTTCCTGGGAATTGGGATGCAATTAAAATGCAGAAAAACTTGTTTAAGTGAAACCACTTTAAACATGCTGGCGTTTATGTATAGGCAGGAGCACTTATGCACTCTATACGTATAGACAAAAACATGGAATAAGTTTATCCCTATTGGTGTTGCTTTCAAAGCTGAATAAAACCAAGTATTTTGGAAAGCTACAATCGAAACCAGTTAAGGGTGCTTGCACTTTGGTGTTCTAGGTCATAGCCTCTGCTTCCTTGCATTGAGAATTGGTTTTCCCATTTCTGCAATTCTTCATGGATTTACTGAATGCAAATAAACTAGTGGAACATCAGAGCAGTGAACAGTGATGTGATGGCTTTAATTTTTTTTTTCCTATTCCGATTTAGTAGTGCTTATTTAACTGATGTGAGATTAATAAGTGATGGTAAGTCCAGGCCTTTAAGTCACTTTGTGAACTGGAGCTGCTTGGACTCTCCTGGCAATATTTTAAGGCTGTTTCATGCTCAGTAGAAGCTTTGTGGATTGATCTGTTCTGAAATTTTCCTTTTTCCTTCTTTTTTTTTTAATTTCAAGGGAATTTGCTCGTGGGAGCAGCTCAGCCCCATTCCTGTATATCTCTTTGTGCTCCCCAGCTTCATCTCACTCCCCCCTGCTGACGCAGCTTCTCTTGCCATGTGCTGAGCAGCAGCACTTCAATTATGATCTAATGTTTTATATTTGATATTTATGCAGCAACTGAGAAACCTAAATAATTAAATTTCCTCGTGGCCCAAGCAGGCCAGGAGTTGGACCAGCTTCTTCATAGACGTGAGCTGTGCTGGCTTAAAAGATTTGCTGGCGTAATGGTTGCTACCTGTACACTCGTTCCTTAATAGAAACTGCAGCGGTAATCATTAATAATTCAGCTGTGGCTCAGCAAATCAGATTAACCTTTGGGAACGCACCGAGGTTGCTTTTCTGTGCAGCCTTCATTCTCAAAGTAGAAAAATAATTCATTCAGAGCAGGGAAGAGACCTGCAACTTGCTTCTGGATAACTCATCTGGGGGAGATGGCTGTGAGTAAGCGTGACTTTTCAAGTCAGTTGTTGTGAGAGTCTGAGGTTTATTCAAGCTATTCAAATCTTTGATTTTAATAATCCATGTTTTCCTGTTTGTTTTAATAGTCTGAGCACCTTGAGCTGCGCGGGGAGGTTGGGAGAACTTGCAGAGTTCCTGCAATTGCATGACACCCGCTATGGGAGCATATGGGTGTTAAATGTCTGCCTGGTATCTCCTTGCTTACATCTCGCCTTGGTCTCTCCAGGGAGACCTCATCTCTGGGCATCCCCTTCTCCTCAGTTACAGCTGGATGCAATGAATTATCCAGAATTTTAAGGTGCTGGGTTGATGGATTTTGTTAAAATCTGATTTGCAGATAATTATGCTTCCCTAGCTCGTGTTTGTAATAGTGCCTCACCTTCTCCTGGTCCTGGGGTGATGACAGACGGAGATATCCACTGGGAGGAGAAACTGGGGCAGGCTGGGAATGAGCTGGCCAGCAGCGGGATGTTGGAGGAGACCTGATGATCACAGCGGAGCACAGATTTAAATGGGAATCAATTCATGTGGCTATTGTAAAGTAAGCCAGTAAATACATATAAAAACTGGGCAATATATATAAAAACTGAGCTTACTCTGTAACTGTTAGGTTGACTGACTGCTTTCCATTTCTACTAATTTTCAGGTGGAGACCTGGCTTGGACCCTTTCTCTGTGCGGTCCTGGTTGCATCTTAGGACAAATTGAAGAGAAGCCAGAAGATGGAAGCAAGAATGGCTAAAAAGGTTGGATGTAAGGGAAAAGAAAGGAATTTGGGTTACTAAGGGTAGAAAGAGCTGATTTAAGGGGAGACAACATTGTGTTTGAATCAGCTGTTGTGCTGACCCCACTGTGGGGATAGATGGGCTGGGGTGGGAGGAGAGACGAGTACAATGAACTGAAGCCACCCTTGGGGATTTCCAGCCTCCGTGTTTGCAGAGCCCAGAACCTTGCAGCAAAGCTGCGGGCTCATAATGGTGGCGTCAGGTTCACCTTCATGGAGCTTGAGGATGACAAAACATGGGAAAGTGCAATGGAGGGATGATGCACAGCCACTGGAGGCTGTTGCCGGTGGTCTGGGTTGCATCAAGCCTTGAAGAAATCGTCATCCATCCTCTCAGTCCTGTAATTTCAAAATCCGCCAGTTCAGGCTAATTCTTCCTCAAATGGGCTCGTTCCTCCCTTGCTGTGGCAGCAGCTCTCTGGATATCCTGCCCTTCCCTCTACATCTTGGGAGTAACTGCAAAGGGAGAAAAAGACCCATTAACCTTTACCGTCTGTCTCTTCTCTGCGTAATCCAGTTGGTGTTTGTCTTGATGGTGGTAATTACTCAGAAGTATGTAATTGCAAGACGAATGTTTAATTAAGAGCGGGTTTATCGCTAGTCTCTTGTCTGCTTCCATCTGGAAAGAGCATGGTTGTGTTGGTCGTCTTGGCAGCCTGGATCGAAGGTCTGAGGGCCTGATTCTGCACCCTTGCAAAAAAAATAAGGAAATTAAATAAATTAAAGTACTAATGGGACCCTTCATTCCCTGCTGCTGCCATGTGAGCTTCTAATTTCTAAATAATACTTTGCCCAAAATCCATATCTTCTAATGGCACCTGTTGTGGTGAAACCAGCTTCCCCTTCAAATGAATCCATAATTCAGGACAGGGTCCTCTACCCAATCAGAGCTCCATGTGCCTTTTAAGGAAAACAGCTCTTGTAGATGATGCAGTTATTTGCCTCCAGATGAGCTTAAATCAAAATTACGTTTTCTAGCTCTTTAGCAATGCTCAGTAATGTATTCCTGCAATATCCTGGAAGTCAAAAGGCTATTAAAACCCAAAAAACTCTTACACAGGCTGCAAAGGCTTCTCACTTAAACATGTCTGAAGAAATAGGCTGTAAATTATCAGCCTGTGCTTCCTCCTGGGAAGACTCAACAAAGTGAAGGTGGCCCCGTAACCTGACTGCATGGGGAATTAGCATTAAAAATATTCTTCCTCTCATCGCTTTTGGGTGCGGTGGGTGTCTGGGGCAGAGCCGCCTCCCTGCCTTACAATGACTACAGCGAGCATCAGCCACCGAATAATTTTAAAATGTTTTTCCCTCTGGGAAATCACACTGATCTTAATAGGGTTTTTTAATTAAATAATGTGCTGACTGTTACAAGCTGGAAATAGGTTGATTTTTTTTTTTCGTGTTTATTCTTTATTCTGGTTGTGTCTCAAGAAGAGAGAGGCTCAGGATTGTTCCCCGCTGGGAAACAGCCCTGGGACCCTACAAGTGAGCTGTACCCGGGGCATGCGATATATGGGACTATATAGTATAAATATATATATGAGCAGCTGGGGAAGTGCTGATCCTACAGTAGCCGGGCAAACCAACCCTCCGAGCTCTTCACTTTTCCCCTGCCGGCAACCAGGAAACTTGGAAATTGCTGGAGTTTCAGTCTTGCTTTCCCCCGTTGCTAATGAAGTGGGTAACTAGGCAGAATGGTGGCAATTTCACTGATTCTTTAGAGCCCCATGAATGTAAGAATGGCCATTTTTCCTTGTGCTGGTGCACCCCAGCTATGAACCCCCCACTCTTGCTCGGCAGTGCTGAGTGTGAATAATCCAGCAGCCAAACACCGGTGCTTTGGGCCTGGGGCTGGGAGATGCCATGGCAACATCTCAGACAGGAGCTGGCTATGAATGTATATGCACATGCTAATTAAAATTTAAACAGCCTCTGATGCGGAGAGCGAGCTGAGCCCGTGCAGCAGGACCCATGGTTTATTAATAAAGTATAAGAGCATCGAAGGGATGTCTCTCTGCTGGTGGGTGCCCGGGGATGGGCTGGCTCCAGGGCTCCTGCATCGCTGCCTGGCCCTGCGGCCGCTTGTCCCTCCCTCCTGGAGGGGTTTAGAGGTTTTGAGACGCTTTAGTTGCTCCATCACCTGCAGTGACATGTTCATGGGGCTTCCCTCTGCTTTGGGAAGGGCTGAGCTCTCTGTCAAGCACCTGGACAAGATTCTCAGTGTTTCCCACCCCCAAATTGTCACAAATGAATTGAAGTTATTAATATTTTGTGCTGCAGTGTGAACCAGCAGGGCATTACTTGTGATTGTGCCTTAATGTTAATGTCTGGAGTGGTTCCTAAGTATGGATTAGTGTTAGTATCCCTATGGTACAAATGGAAAATGAATCCTCAGGGCATTAAAGTACTTCCCAAGGCTACACCGTGAGCTGTAGGTGGAGATGGCACTGCAAAGTGTTTGGCTTCGTTCCTGGCCGCCACCTCCCCATGCTCCCCCGAGCTCTGGCCTTGCAAATCCCTTTCTGAGTGACACTTCTTGCTCATTGACTTGCCAAGCTCCATGTTAGACCCACTTGGCTTCACCTTTGCCCCTTCAACTTGGGAAGTCCAGATCTTTCTGCCTTAACAGGAAGAAGGCTCTTCCAATATCAAGCTTAAATCCATCCACAGCTGAGAAAATCCTCTTGTCCTTGTGCCTGGCCTTGGGGGCTGCTTGGCGCAAGCTCTGGCCCTGCACTTGCCCTCTTGTCTAAGCCAGTTCTGCTCTCCTTCCTCCACTTGACATCATCTCGGCCAGAAACTGTCAGGAATCTGCCTCCCTCTTCGCTTCATGGGTTTGGTGGCGCCATTAGTAGGGCCAAACATTACAGACTAAACTCGTGGTCATGGTCCTTCAGGACATCAGGGTGAAAGAAGTGAATCTTTCACCAGCATCGCTCAGTTAGCAATCGTTCGCAGCTTTTAATTTGGGTCCTTACCTGAGCACATGGGATGTGCTTTTTCTGTGATTCTGGGGTTTACTCCATGTTGGGATACTTCTCCTGGTTATGGTTGACTTGGGCTTTGAGGTGTCTGTGCCTAGAAGCATGGAAGAAATGGGAAATGAATGGCTTTGCTTTCTCTGTGATTTCCTTTGCTTTCTCCTGGTTTTATCTCTTACCATCTAGCCCTGGTGTGGGGTGATACCAGAGCTCTACCAGAGGCTTTTCCACACCATCTCCGCAGCTCCCTGCCTCTGAATCCCATGCAGATGATGCTGCAGGAGCCCTTCGCCGTATGAAGCCACCGTGCGTCTGTGTTTCTCCCACCTGCACTTCAGATTTGCTCCCTTGCACGTTTTTTTTTTTCAGCCCTGTGACCATATTATTTATGAACCTTGAGAAGCTCACCTGCAAACGGGGAGCGTAGGGGAGATGCTCTACAAAACAATATCAGAAGCATCATAAAAGGCAGCAAAACACCCTTTTGTTTAAAGCTGGAAGCATGCTGTGCGGAGGTGGTGGGGAACACAAAGCTGCGGGGCTTTGCAGAGCCGACTTTTGGAGCAGATCAAGATTAAAACACAGGTTTTTGAAGGCTTTGCTCAGCTCGCCACCACTGTCATGGTAGCGTAACTTTTTTTGATGCTGATTTCAACATTTCCCTTCGTCTGCCTTCAGTTGGGGTATTTTCATCCAGTCAAAGCTGAGGTCCCAGCTTTTTGGCAGGGCCGGGGGGAAGCCGGGCTGCCTTTCATGAAAGATGGGGAGCCCATGCAGGGAGATCTTCCCTTGGTGGCTGGGGAAGTTATTTTCTGTTTTTCCCAGCTCTACAAAATACCACTTGAAGGCACAAAGAGCACAGAGGGAGGTGACAGAGGGACAATAAGTTGGCTTGAGCAGCACCTCTTATCCTTTGCTTTCTCCTGGTTTTATCTCTTACCATCTAGCCCTGGTGTGGGGTGATACCAGAGCTCTAGCAAACGTCTCCTCACCCCAAAAGAAGTGAGGGAATGGGCTGACATGCTGGCTCCTCTCTGCACCTACATCTGGGGGATGATGCCTGGAAGGGGACCCAGGTGGTGGCAGTAGCACTGGCTGCAGGGGAGTTTCTTGCAAAGGTTCTTCGGAGATGGTGAATCGTAACTTAGTCCTCTTTTCTGCTCTCAGATGCAGGCACGCAAATCCCCAGAGACCAGAAAAATGGCGCTTAGAAGTCTCCAGCCCAACCATTTCATTTTCTTAACTGGGCTGCTGGGATGTGACATTGCACCAAGCTTCATGCAGGTCCAGCCACTGAAGAGTCTGTCTTGCTCAGTGTGGCCACCAAATCCTTCGTGCTCTGACTCAAAAGCATGTCCTGGGCTTCCAGGCCCTCGGCCCCTCTGGTTTTCTGTCTCCATACACGTGCCCACAGCAGCCATCAGAAATGTGGTCTGTATTTTCAAGAGATTTCTTCATTTTTCTAAAACCTTGATTATTTTGCTCTGGCTGTTCTTGCTGGGCCTAATCACTTGAACGGCTCACTTATCTGAATTAACTTGATTAATGACAGAGCCCAGACACAGAGCTCCTCAGCCTGTTCAAGTCATCTTTTCCATGGGAGCATTTATAGTCTTTTATTCTATTTTGCTGCGGCCAAGCTTTTGTGTCAGCTGTTAGATGGGATCATACAACCCACGGACATATAGACAATGTACAAATAGGTTATGGAGTTCCTCTGCTGATGACATAAACAAAATTTCCCTGGCTGAAAACATCAAATTACAGAGTTATCTGTTCTTAGACGTTTCCTCTGAAATCCTGCAGCACCTTTCTCCTCCTGCATGTGCCTCGTCGTTGATACTGGTGGGCTGTAGCAAAAGCGATGCTGAGGTTTGATGCTTGATGTCTTCTCCACCTTTTGCAGGTTGTTCTGCCTTTTCAGCTGGGGTTTCCAGCTTCATTTTTCTTTTCCTCTGTTGCAGCATGACCTTCAGCATTGCCATCCTTGCGCTGTCCTGCCTTCCTTCCCCAGCCCCAGTCTGTGCCACAACAGGGCAGGTTTCCAGAAAATGTCTTGGTGATGCCAACCGGCTCTTGGGTGGAAGGAAGGAGTTCAGATGAGCTGGCTTGACTCTGCATGTCAGTGGTGAATGTCGTTCAGATGGGAGTTTTCAGTCTATATCATGCAAAAAAAAAAAAAAAAAAAAGGCCGTGCCTTGCTTGGGGGCTGCAGAAGCTGGCATTGAGGTGCACCTCTTGATGTGTGGATGGAACTGAAGCCACCTCGGCCTTCCTGAGATGAGACCTCGAGCAGAGGTAGATGGGGCAGCTGATCCAGAGCTTCCTTAAGTTTGAGTGAAACCTGCTTCTGGCCTCTGAGCTCACACCAGGCACCGCAGAAAGGAAGCTGGAGGAATAAAGTCTTCCAGGCGGTTGTGAGGAGCAGGGCTGGTTGATACTGGAGGATGGACTTCCAGAGCTGCTGCTGGAGCTTGGATGGAGGCTGGGCATGAGGAGCTGCATGTACCCTGCCGTGCTTCACCCCTCACCTTGGGGAAGAGAAATTGCCCCCGAAAATTGTCTCCTTTTCTACAATAAGTAATGCTACTGTTTTTTCACGTGGTAATGAGAAAGGAGGATGTTGATTTTTCTCCACCCATCCATCTGTTGGGAAATTACAAGGGAGCCACACAAATCCTCTTGGGGGCTGCTATGACTCAGCCCAGCACAGGTTTTGCCTCTGGCCAGGCAGAGGTCAAGCACCATCTTCTGCCACCACCCTGCCTGGGCTCCACTTGCCATCAAAGGACTTGTTTCCATAGAAACCGTCTGGCAGATGGAGTCTTCTCCAGTCCAAAGGCACCAGTGGCCCAGCTGGTTATACTGGTTTTGTTCAGCTGGAAACATCTTCCTAGTCTTGAAAGCTTGGGAGGACCAGGGAAGTCAAACCAGCACTGGAAAAGCCTTCAGGGCTCTGCATGGCCATGTGAGCCGGGGCTGGTGCTTCCTTTGACTCCCATAAAAGCAGCCCTGGCTGATCCAGACCCTTTCCCGGTGATGAACCTCAGTGCGCATCACGAAACAGATGTCCCAGTGAAATCACGTAGTCCTTGCCTTTTGTTGGGGGACACCAAGAGGAAAAACACGAGCGTGGGAGCCGCAAGCTGAGGGGTAGAGCACTAAGCTCTGCTTTCCCCCCTGGCACGATGAAACCTTTGCCTGTGGCCACCTAAGAAAGGAGAGGATGGGAGAGATGATCCATGCATCCCCACTGGCAACTGCTGATGTTCCATGAAGCAGTGGCATTCCTGAAATGATTCCCTGGTCAATGAGGACATGCAAGGCTTGCTGGCTAATACCAGGCACAAAAGCAGCAGCTGGAGCCCACCAGGAAAAGGCAGGAGGGAGATGTGTGCAGAGGGAGCAAGCAGTTGCTTTCCCATCCCTTTCGGACAACAGCTCCAGAAAAATCCAACCCCAGGTGATGGGGATGGCTGGGGACCCTCAGCTATCCTGCCCTGTCCCATGCCCCATTCCTGATTTTGGGGCTCAAGCCCTGGTCGCACACCTCCAGTGACAGCCAGGGCTTGCCAGACTTGTCCAGCATCATATGGCCAGAGGAGACGCGGCTGGTGGGGGAGAGCACGCTCACAGCTCTGTCATTAGCACCTCAGCAGCAGCCAAATTTTCCTGTGCTGCTGATGACCTGGAGCCTGCAATGCCGAGTGCCAGTGCCGCCGGATGGTGTGTTGCCAGCAAGACACAGCATTGCTTCCTGCATCCCATCCTCGGGCTGCCCATGGGCCATTGCTGGAGGCATGCTGAAATCTGGAGCATCACAGCCGGTGTGTGATAACACAGGTGCTGTCAGAGGGAGGATTTAAGCAATCTTGGGCTAAATGAGTGTCTTTTGAGCTATTTTTCCCCAAACAGCTCTGCTGCCGTCATAAGCACGTCGGGCACAGGGTACTTTGCATCTTCTCAGCTTGGGATGAAAGAGGGCAGCTCAGCATTGACACCAACCTTGGCCTGCTGAATTTCCAGCTAAGAAGCTCTGGAGAAGGTAAAGTAATATTAATTAAAAGCTCATTTCCCAAACTAACTTGGGCATTATCTCAAATGTGCTCCCCCTGTGAATTCCCAGCCACGTGCTGGGCCAGGAGACTTCCCTGCAGAATGGTTGTTATCAGCGTCTGCTCCTCGACCCCTTCACATTCACAGCTTTGGAGGATTTGGGGTTGAGTTGTAAATTCAAGCTGGGTCACTCAGCTGAATACTGCTCAGCTTTAGTATGTCATGGGGTCTGAGAGGGTGTTAAGCACGGACATGGGAATTACGAGTTTCAGACAGGTCGATGGATGCTACTGCAGGGACGTGCCTCCGGTGACAGCCAGCATCAGGCTGAGAGCCAGAAACCGCAGTTATGAAGCATGAGCCATTCCTCTTCAGTTAGCAGTCCTGCGGGCTGGCAGGTTGAACAGTTTGCATCGCTTCCAAAACACCTTTTTAAGCTTAAAAACACTATTTACAATTAAAAATGGCAATGCAGGGAAAGGGCCAGTCTTGGAGGGGGGGGAAAATTATCTTGCTGTGCGCTTGGCTTTGGTTATTTCTGACGTTGAACTATTCTCCAGACGTTGGATCTAAAATACAAAGGGCTGGATGATGCTTCAGCTGGGTTGCTCTCAGAGGAGATAGCATCTCCCAGCGCAGACAGCGCAGCTTTCCCAAACCAGGCTGCTTAAGGTCATTTGAGAACTTCGCTTGCACGTGTTCAGACAGCTCCTTCATTATCATCCATCAATCCCTCCGTCCTCACCCAGTCTCGGATACCCACTGCAGCTGGTGCAAAGCCATCCCACTTAATTGGGACCTCGGGGAGGCTGTTCCCATTCTCAAGCCTGCTCCACTTTAATTAATGGATAAAGTAATCTATGAATAAGACGGCCTTGACTAACTCTCCTTTTCATTCTGTGCTTCTCCTGGGTAATTTAGAGTGATGCTTTCTGAAGGTCCACTCAGAAGATAACCTGTTTTCTGCAGGCTCAAACCTGCAAACGAGGAGGAATGCAAATGTTGGGAGCTTGTAAAGCACTTTACTATCCATGCGAGCAGATGAGTTGTTCCTGGGGTAGCTCCTTTGCTTAAAGCCAAGCCTTTGGCTCCAAGTGCTGTGAGGGAATTGCCCTAAAGGGTGGGGAAACGGCAGTTTTGAGATGATGCTGTTTAATCTGGGCATTGTCTGGCCTCAGCATGCTGGGGACAGCTGCATCAAAAGAAAGGCATCTGCTTTCAGAAAGAAGAACGCAAGTTTTAAAATAATTCTGTTGGTTTTTTGTCTTGTGGCTGGATTTCTGTTATGGGTAGAAATTGGTTAGAGCAATCAGACATGCAGCTGATCCGGGTACCAGTCTCCAAAATTGCCTTGCAGCACCTTAGACCCTGTGTGGTCCCTTCCCGCTGTGCCTGGGTAGCCTCAGTAGCCGTGGCTAAACCAGCGACATCAGGGGTTATGGGCAGGCAGAGACTGAGCTTTTTAATTAGCATCTTTATTAATGAGTGAGATGCCAGGATAAATGGTAAGCAGGTAAGCGGGGAAGGATGCTGGGCAGGGAAAGGGAGGTGATGCTGAAGCACGCGGGAGCTCCTGCCCGGGCGTGCTGGTGCCAGCGCTAATTGCTGATGACAAACTGACTCTGAGGTGAGAGAGAAACCACCTCAGGTGGAAGCACCACGGCAAAATTTGGGCTCTCCGGGGCCATTCCTGGAGCCCCTGAGCACACACAGCTGGGGGTCATGTTGTCTCCTCTGGGGGTCTTTTCCTGCGATCTCTCCAGCCGGCATCTCTGCTCCCAAGTGCGACGTTCAGGATCTGTAAAGGCTGATTATAGTGTACATGAAAAATAATAGCAGGAGGTGGAAAAATGTGGGTGTGCAGAGAATGATGGCTCTAACAGCATCCCCCCGAACCGGGGCGTTGTGACAAGCTCATTCCCAAGGATTTACAAAGGTGGCTGCCTACAATGTGAGAGAGACTTCCTCTTTTTTCTTTGCTTTGGCAGTTTTAGGTCAGTTTAATAAGACAGAAGGAAAAAAAGGAGGCCTTCAAGGAAGTTGATGCCAAATTGGTGACAGTTAGGGAAATCAAAAGCTTTGCTCTCGACTAGTTTTGTTGCCAGTGAGGTGGAAGGAGCAGGCTGGGATCGCTCGCAGCCGGTGAGCGGCAGCGGTCGCTGCTCTCGCCCTGGTTTGGTGGGTGAGCGCTCTGATGCCAGCGTTGAGTCAAACAAGATGTGGGAAGATGGAGGAAGAAGTGAATAAACAAGCATTATTTCAGGGTGCAAGGAGGGTGCTGAGGCCTGGGTGCAGCTGTGGTGGAGAGGGGAGGGGAGCGGCAGGGACAGGATCTGCGGGCACAAGGTGGCAAGCAAGCATCGGCCTCTTTGTTTGCAATAAATAGAAAGTAAAGTGGTCTTGTTGCTGACACCACTTTCACTGCATGGACTTATCCCCAGGAGCTCGATGTCTGGGCATTGTGTCTGCTCAGCCGCTCCGTTATTCTAACCGCCTGCTCTGTGCTGTCCTCTGCCACATTATCCAGCCCTGGATTCAGTGCGGCTGCAAAGTATCTCCTTCCTCCTCCACTTAATTCTCCATTCCTTGCAGAGCGCTGGAGGATCTGGCAGGGGCTGGGGGTAATACTTCACTTGTGCCTGATGGATTGCGTACTCCAGTTTCCTCCCTTGAAGCATTCCCGTTTCGAAGAGGCAGACTGTTATGAGCTGTTTCCGTAATGGACAACTCATCAGTGTGTCTCGGATGATGTTCTGGTGTCCAGCAATGGCTGCTTCACTCCACCAGCAGGACTTGCCTGCCCAGCTGCTTTGTAGACACTGACATTTAAGCATCTCCTTGATTTATGACACTTTGGGGAGAAATCGGAGCACGGATGGAGGAGCGAACAGTGCACGTGATGAGTTAGAGTGGTTTAATTTCCCCAGCTTGACACTCGCAGCACTTTCCCCTTCTGCTGTTTTAAATTTCCACTTTGTTTTTGTACATTAATACTGCTCCGGGGCAACAGATCACACGTTACTGTCACAAGCCCCCCTGGGAAATTCATCTTTTCCTGATGGCATTGGTGCAAATACAGAGTAATTCCAGTGGAGTCAGTGGAGCTGCCGTGGCTAATGCGGCCGGACCGCGCTGGAGCCATGCCTTACTCCGGTGTTTATACCACCGGAGCTTGACTAAGCAATGCCCCTCTTTGTAACAGGAGGGGGAAAAAAGCATATGCGTTATCAAATGGTATTTTTTTTCCTCCCCGCCGCCCAACTAATTTGTGCTAGAAATATAAAGTGACCTTTACAACAGCAAACTCAGTTGGAATAGGAAACGTGGACATGGGAGAATAGCTCTGGCCCAACCATTAGTCAGCCTCTCCTCCTTTGGCATTTTTGTATGTCTTCTTTCTGCACAAAAGGTTAGGAAGTCAAGGAGACTTTTAAATATTTTATATTGTCCCATTCTTTTTTCAGTCTCTGTTTAGAGAGCTATTCGCTTCGTACAGTTTGGGGTTGAGGCAAGTGGCTGCTCGGCTGGGCTGAAACCCCGGGGGTTTGGGTTCCTCTGCCCCGGCTGAGCAGACCAAGTGTCACCTTGGGTGAGAAGCAGGAGGGAGATGGTCTCGCAGGTGTGTTTGCTGCTCCGGGATCTGTACGGAGCCTGTCTGGATGAGCGTTCCACTAATTATGTCCATCTGCTGATGAGGGGGTCCAGTCTTGACGAGGTCATTCTCCACAGGCTGTCTCGGCCCCGTAAGCAGCCGCAGCTCCCCTTGCTCTGCTGTACCAGTTGCCTGCTTCTCTCCGGAAAGCTGGGATTTGTTTACTATGCACCAATTTATTTTATTTTCAGTTCCAAATACAAAAAGTAACGTGGGTTACAGCAACATAATTTGCAGCCTGCTGATTAATAATACAGCTGACGGCACGAAATTGGGCTGTGAGCTCAAAGTGCTGAGGAAAGCTAAAATTTGGTGAGCGGCGTGTACATGTAGGGTAGGCAGCCTGGAGAGAAGAGAAGGCTGCCGAGGCAAGAAAAATGGTTTTCTTTTTTGCTGCCTCACACACAAAACCCGATTCTGTTAAATCCCCTTCACCCTACCTCGCCGTACGACCTCCCATCCTTGGAGATGGCCAAGACTCAACTGGAAAACTCTGGGAGGAGCCCAATTGGAGAGACATGCTCCAAGCGGCGGGGGGCTGGACTAGGATGACCCTTCCCACATAAATTATCTTGTGGTTCCCCACAACCACATGGAAGCACCTGTGAGATGGGGAAATTCTTATAACGCAGAGCAATTCCTAACAGTATTCCCCATCTAGAGAGAAGGCAACCTGCAAAATGTTGATGAATAAAAGCATTTTTTTTTTTTTTATGGGTCCTGAGATGCCCCCAAAGGCTAGCAGCAAGCCTTAGCACCTCTGGAAATGTGGCTATTTTTACAGTGGTGCTTCATTTTACAGAATTTGGCATGAAAAAAAAGTCTTTATTCTCTGTTGTGTATGGACCTGTGAAAGCATTAATGGTTCATCCCAGGATGTGCTGCTGCAGGTCACTACTAGACAGAGCAACTCCTGATATTTTGCATCTTGTTCCAAGGGCTGGTAAAATACTGGGGCTGTGTCTGGAAAAGGCGGCGTGACATGTGTCAAAAAGGATGTGCTGACTGTACTGTATCCAGCAGGCAACGACAGCGCCAGGCTGACTTGGATCACTTCACTGACGTCGCCGAGTTCAGATCTGGCAGGGGCTTTCTGAAACTTCATTCATGCTGTAGACACTCGAGTCCCGTTTATTTTGGCGGCTAACGATTTAGCATCCTAAATATGTTGGATAAGTCCTGTAACGGGAGATGGAATATTGTGCCAGACACTTTGCAGTGGGTGGAACAGCAACAATATGGAACCGGGGTGAAATCAACCCCTGCACAGGGTGTAAGTCAGTCACCCAGTACAGTCTGAACATCACCCAGCGGGTTTCGTCGTCTTTGCCTGCGGCAGGGGTGAATTTCAGGTGAATGAAATGCTGCACATGCTGTGATTTGATAATCAAAATGCCTCCTCTCTCAATGAAAATAAGCAGCTTTGGAAAAGGAGAGAGCAGGAGTGATGCTATGCCTCTCCACATTTGCCTCACCTGTGCTTTCGGCTGTCTCACACAGGGAAGGGAGAGAGCCTGGATTAAAAACCATGTTTCTGGCAGGGTGGAAAAAAGAGATTCTTACAGCTCCCATTATTGGCACATGCTTCGGGTAACAGCGCTGCCTGCTTTGATCAAGTGCACCAGGTTCCTCCTCACCAATCACCAGGAAATTGATGTAAACACTCAGGCAGGTTTTTGAGAGCTTTACTTCTTCCTGCTTAAAAAGAGACACAATTCCTTGTGCGTGAAGACGCAGCACAGGCCCGTGATTATCTGTTCAGGCTGCATAGCGTTTAATTAAGTTGCTTATCATGTTATCATCCCGTCTCTCTCCATCCCGCTTGGAAACACACCCTTGCGCCCACCTCGCGCCTGAGAGTGGCAGCTCTCCGATGATGTCTATGTGCGTGTAATGGCACTGTCACACAGCTGCAGGTGCCAAAACCTGACATTTACGGCATACCGTTTGTTGCGCCAACACCGCACACCGTAAATATGGTATTTCCGTTCATTGCGCTTGGCGGCTTCATGGTGACGGTGAGCTAATTATAGCTGCATGGAGCTACCGCCGTTTAATCATCCCCTTTGAACGGAAGCCCCTTTCTCTCGTTAGCGTTTGGGACCAATTCTGCGGCGCTTGTTGCTCGGGTGGTGTGAGAGCCGCTCCGCGACACCGTTCGCAGCACTGCCAGAGTTTTGTTGTTCATGCCGCGCCGCGCCGCTCTGGGGATGGTCGCAAAGGTCCTGGGCGATGCTGAGTGCTGGTTTTCTGAAGTACCATTCCGGCCTTTTCACCAAAACCAAACCCATCTCAACCAAACCAGCGTCCCCCCTTTAAAAGACAATATAAATGTGTCTGCGTGTGGGCATACGCTTATTGCTTAATTGTTGGCCTTGTTAAAACGGCTCAGCGTACGGCAGTGCCACCAACCAAAGGGTCCACGCTGTGGAAGAGAAGTCCTCAGCTCCCTGGGTTGCTCCCACAGCACAGGGTTTGTGTGCCTCACCCCATGGCCGGGACGGGAATTTATTGTCCATTCCCATATGGCACTGGAGCTGCGCAGAGCTGACAAGTGGTGGAAGCCTCTCCGCTGAACGCCGGGCCAGGACTGTCAAGTCAGGGCCGGGGTTATCACCGCATGGTTTGCTGTAATAAAACCTTGAAGCAAGTTAACGCTCATGTTTGAGAACATCTTTGCCCAAACAGCCCCGTTTTCCCCCATCGAGCGCTTCCCCGGAGGTCCCCGGGATGCCTTTCGTTCTCCCTTGTGCTTGTCGCCCGTGTCAGCCAGGGGAATAACCTCCGCACTTGGTTTGAAAGGCACTGGGAAGGGGCACCTCAGCTCGCGGTGATGTGGGGCACACGAAATCAGTTTCCCTGCGAGGTTTTAATAAATTTTAACACTCCTATTCCTCTTTCTTCTCTCCCATTTTCCCCCCTCGCATTCACAGGCAAAAGCACCAATCCAGTACCTTCCTGCTCACGGGGTAGCAGGATGGGAACCCTCATTTTAATCTTTGACAGCGAAACAGGGGTCTTGTTACAGATTACTACACCACCAAAAATTGTTTATACACCTTCATTTCCTCCTGTGCAATTCCCCAGGAGTTTTAATTTACCGGACCATTTTCTCTTTTCTTTTTTGCTCACCGTTTGCCCTGCAGAAGACGAGGGAGGCTCAGTTCCTCCAGCTCTTAACGAAGCAGCCCGCTTGTCTGGAGGGGATCAATAGCTATCGAACTATCGCGCTTCCTCCACTTAGGCTGTTGAAGCAGCTCCCTTTAATTGCTCCTTCGCGCTGTAAATACAGCGTGCAGTGGATTTTTTTCCATTAAGGCGGCTCAGCGGGTCGTGCCACCCGGGGGTGGGAAGACCTCAGCTACCTCACCTGTAGTTTGGGGCACTATCCCACATCCGTCACACCTTTCTCCTCGGGAAAAGCCCCGGTTCATCGGGGACAGACCTCAGGAGGGGACAGACATGAGGATGCTGCCGTGCTCCAGGGCTCCCCGGGGACAAAGCGGGCCGGGACGCGGGCTCTGTGCAGACCTGGAAACCCACACGTTAATACCGATAAGCAAATACACGTTGGCTACAGGGGGGTGAAAGAAGGGCACAAAGGCCAGCCAGGGTTGTCTCAGAGCGAGGGGTTTCACCTCCGGGACTATGGTGGGGGGAGCCAGATCCCCTCTGGCGGCTCCTCACCGGGGATGGCGGGGTAGCTGGGGGGCTCGATCCCCTCAGGCGGCTGCTCCCAGGGGCTGGCTGGGGGGAACGACACGGGATCCCCTCGGGCGGCTGCTCCCGGGGACGGCAAGGGTAGCCGGGGGGGCCGGATCCCCTGAGGGGGCTCCTCCCGGGGTCGGTGAGAGGGAGCCGGATCCCCTCTGGCGGCTCCTCACAGGGGCTGGCCAGGTGGGGGGCGACACCGGATCCCCTCCGGCGGCTCCTCCCGCCCCCCCCGGGGACGGTGGGGAGTGGCCGGGAGGACCAGATCCCTTCAGGCGGCTCCTCCAGGGGACAGCGGGGGTGGCCGGGGGGAACGACACCGTATCCCCTCCGGCGGCTCCTCCCGGGGACTGCAGGAGTAGCCAGGGGGACCGGATCCCCTCAGGGCGGCTCCTCCTCGGGAACGGTGAGGGGGAGCCGGGGGGACGACACCGGATCCCCCCAGGCGGCTGCTCCAGGGGGTGGCCGGGGNCGGGGGCGGGCGCGCGGTGCCGGTGCGCGAGCCGGGCCGGGCCATGGCGGAGCCGAGTGAAGCCCAGCGATGCCGGTAAGCGCGGCCACCCGCCGTCCCCACACACCGCCCCCTCCCCGCCGCCTTCCTTGTCCCCGCCGCGCCCGGGCGCTGCTCCCGCCTCCCCTGCGCCGCGCCGGTGCGACGGGCTGACCCACCGGGGGCCGGTGGGGAGAGGGTTTGAGAAGGGGGGGAGCGCTGCGGGGTGAACCGGACGGAGGGGGCCCGGACCTGCCCCGTACCGTAGGGAAGCCGGGGGGCCGGCAGCGCGGAGCCCACCGCGGGGGGAGCCGTCTCGGGGACCGTGCCCGGTGTCGCCTCGCCCTACCCCGGGGCTCAGCCCGGCCCCGCCGCCGCCGGAGACCCCCCCCCGCCTGGGAACGGGGGGGCTTCGAGTCCCGCAGGCGCCCGCAGCCCCGGTTTGCTGCCCGGGAGGACGAGGGAATGCGTGTATGTTTGCTTCCCTCTGGTTTTACACATGCCTTATGTGGATGCTTTATGTCTATACGGATGCTTTATGTCTCTATATGTGCTTTATATGGATCTATGTGCTTTATGTGCATGTACAGACAGACACGGGCTTGCACAGCTACGTCTGTGCACAACTGAGCCGGTGTCACCGGCACCGGCAGGTCCCCGGCCACCTTCCCCGTGTCCGGAGCAGGGAAAACTGCTTCTCTCCCTCTCTTTCCCCCTTCAAGGCAGGCTGTATTTGCACACACACACCCACACCCCCCCTTGTATTTATTCACCCCTTGCCTGAACTGAACCCTCGGGTCGTGGGCTTGGAGATGGCAGGTGACGACGGTCCAGGCTTTAATGCTCACCAAATGAGCTCTGTGGGTGGTGGACACCCATGTGTCCTCGGGAAGGTTCATCCTGGGCTGGTGTAGTGTGAGTAGCAGAAAAAGGGGGGAAGAACCCCCCAACCCTGATGCCCCAGCGGCTCTGACAGGCTGTCCCCGCGCAGCGCTTTGCCCGGTGACACCCTCCAGCCCCGAGGTGTGGGGTGGGCTAGAGAAGAGGGGTCCCCTCGGCTCTGGTTGGGCACCCAGAGCTCAGCCTGTATGGTGTCGGGGGTGTTTTTGGGTGACTCTGCTACCTGTCCCTCGAGTCATGTCTGTGCGCTTGTGGGATGCCGTGGCCGGAGCAGGTGATGTGGAGTTTCAAGGATCTCAGGAGGATTTCTCTCGATAAAGCAGCTTGGTTTTGGGGACACAACACTTGGATGCTGCTGGGAGGGGTTTCAGTCCCTGCGTTGAGCTCAGTGTTGCTTGCTTCTCACTGTTAATTAGGCATGTCTAATCCTACCTGGCGCTGGGAACTGGCTAGGAAATAGAGTGCTTTTCCCTCTCCTGGTCTGCAGCAGGAGCCCAGCCTCTTGCAGAACGAGGTCTGGGGACGGGGACATCTTTTTCACCACCTTGGCTGTCATCAAGGGATGCAGCCGAGACTCAGGTTTGCAGTGCGCTTTCCTCCTTTTGGATGGAGAGACGTCCATCAGGTTGAAGGTGACAAAGAAGCCCCGTGGAGACGTGTGTGAAGGATTGCGGGGAAAGGGAGACCAGGACCGTAGCGAGGATATCACAGGAGCCAGGGCTGGAGTTGCACGTATTATTTTGAGGATAAATCTCCCACCCAGCAGGTGAGCATCAGCGTTCTCCCTCCCTGCAAAGGAGGAGAGGGTAAAGGAATGTGATAACCCACATACCGCTGATTCTCCTGGGCTTGGGAGAACCTCCACCGTGAGCTTCTGCCTGGCCTCGGAGCCAAAGCAGAGACAAGTCAGGCTCACCGCAGTCCTGTCCCTCCTCGAGCTGAGCCCAGTGAGGACCAATAAGGGCTGAAATCCCAGTCCAGTGTTCAGGAAGGCTGCTGAACGGTGAGCATCTTGGCCACCCTCAGCAGGTTGAGTGCTTCATGTAGATGGTCTCTCTTTACCTCTTCTCTATACCTAGAAGAGAGACGTGAAGACCTCCTTCCAAGTGCTGGAGTAGCTTCTCGTCCTGCTTCTGCCTCCTGGGTGCTGGGCGACTCGGCAGGGCAAAATCTCCAGAAACGTCATTACGGGATGAAATTCCCTCTCGATTTTCCAGGCGGCTTGAGGCAGCTCACTCACCGTTGAAGCTGTTTTCGTGGATGCGATTCATTTGCCCTCGCTTGGGCATCTAGAAGTGTCTGGAGGCAACAGGCACCTCCTGAACGGGATTCGTTTTCGCCCTGCGGTAAACCTCATACGCCGTTCAGGGTGCTGGTTCTGACTTGGATATCTGAGTGGTCTAAATTTAAGTGAGATGAATCTCACCTGACACTTGCAATCCTTATTTTTCAGTCCCTTCGCCTTGATCTTTCCTTTTTTTAGCATGACCCTGCTGTTCTCCTACCACTCAGGCCTGGTTTTTGGAGGCATAAATAATGCTGCTGAAACTTTCCGCGTCCCCAGGTGGGAGGTGTTGCAGAAATGCAACTGCAGGGAAGCGTTTGCAGCTTGTCCTCCTGCAGACGCAGAAGGCTGGGTTAAAAACCAGCCCATTAATTTTGTTTTAATTGCTCTAAGCCATGGTGAACCCCCACCACCACCTTCCTCCCGTACCTTGTGCCAACATTTAAATGCTCTCGCTCTGGGGAGATGCTATCTCATTTCAAGGTTGAACTTATCTAGCTTTGACTTGCGGAAGGGGGATGTCGTTGTGTCCTTGTCACAAAGGTGACTTGTCACTCCCAGCTCCTTGCCTGCAGCGATCGGGTCACCTCTTCACCCGTTCCTCGGGAGGCTGAAGCATTCAAGGTGCTACAACCTCCCGCCGAAAGGCTCCCGCTCCATCACGTATGGTTTTTGTGGCCACCCTTGAGACTTTGCTGGGTTGACTGCATCACCCAGGTGCCAGTCTGGATGCGGCCGTGACCTTGGCAATGCTGCGTGTTGGTGTGAGCTTGCTTTCCAACTTCTAATGGACACGTTTCCCACACGGTGGCACCTTCAAGGACCACCTCCTTTGTCTCTGGCTTTGCTCTGACGGCGAATGCAGAAGAGACGCCCCAGGCTCATCCCAAATCCTTTTCTGGCTCGGGCAGAGAAGCCTTTTGTGGCCTCATGTATTACTTTGCCACGTGAAAACACGGTCTGTTGGACTGTGGCTTCCTCCGAGGTGATTTGGGCCTCCGTGCACCTTTCATCAACCAACCATCCATTAGTTACCGCGCTTTTTTTGTGTGTTACGGGTTTATATTTAATGTAATCCCCCAGCGGGAGTCGCAGATGAGTCTGAGCAGTGACAAAAATCCCCGAGGACCGTGCTTAGGTGCTGGCATCCCTCCCCGGTCTCGCCTCGTCGACAGCCGCGCTGGGGGCTGTTGCTGGCACCCGCCGAACGCGTGTGGGGTTCGTTACACCTGGTGTCAGACTTACCCTCAAAATATTATGTCCTTTGTAGAAATGCGGGCAAACGCTGCGTCGAGGCAGTTGCCTGCGTCACGCGGCCCTTTTGGCTGTCAAAAGAAAAAAAAAAAAAAAAAAAGGAGAAGTCTTTTAAATAGACCCGATTCCAGGAAACTCAGCTGGCTGATTAGAATTGTATTTTTAGTCTCCGATTCTTGTATTTACCTGAAATTTCTGTCCCGCTGTTCTAGCCGGAGCTGACCCCGGGTTGCCTGCGGCTCCTGCCTCTCACCTTTTCGTCCTTTCTTAAAATATACGAAGTTTCCCTGTGTTTCACCCGCTGAATTTTAAAATGCTTTATTTCAGCAGCTGTTTGGCAATACTGAAATCTCTGTCATTAAGGGGTTTTAAGGCGGTTGTTGGGAAAGATCCTGCTTGTGCACAACGGGGTTCATCTGTGGCCTGAGTTTCTCTCCTCCTCTTTGGGAACTGTTTTATCCCATCGGCAGCACGGGCGCTCGCTTCCAATTTTACTGGTGGTACCTAATAGTGAATCTGGCAACTATCTAATTCTCCATTCCTAAAAGAAGTGCCGTACTGTACAATTATTTCTGTTGGTTGTGCAGGTTTAATGGGTTCCTTTAGACATCCTCATCGGTCACCGACCCTGGACACCTCTCTTTCACTGCCATTTCTTTTGCCTCTTCCTTTTGTTTGCCTTTTAAAAAGATCACGTTTCCACGCATTTTCTACATCTCGTTTTTGCCAGAACGGTTTTTTGCCTGACTGAACTCCTGCTGCTTTTCTGGATTTGCAACTTTTGGGGTCTTCGGTAGATGCTTCAAGCGAGTTCCGCGCTCTCGGTGATGGCAACGATGGCTTTTGGTGTTGTAAAACTCGCCCTTTTAACTTTTGACGCTGCTGCCGTTATTTTGGGCTTGTAGTTTCTGCGACTAGCGCACAAACAGAAAGAAGCTCTGTCATGGAAGAGGGCTTGCGTTCGACGTGGCAGTTCGTTTTGGCTTCATCCTCGTCACGTAGATCTGCTGCTGCTGCTCCGTGGGCAATTAATGCTGAAACGTGAGCTACTCCACGCGCCAGCGGCGGCTGTTCGTCCGAAAGACTTACCGGTATGTTCCTGGGGTTTGGTATTGATTATTCATTAGCTGTTTGCGCTGTGGTGGTTTTATTTGCCTCTTTGGGTGTACGTATGTGATGAATAGCAGCAAGACGTCGTCCTCCTTGTGCCGCTGCAGCTGAATGCATAGAAGAGAGCGAAATTTGGTCCTTATGGCCTGCGAATGCCCAGCAAATGGGCTTTGAGTGGCTTTGATGCCGCTGTAGAAGAAAATCACAAGATTTGAATTACTTTTGCGCCTTTAAGCACCGAATCTCTTCTTTTGCGCCCCCACGTCTTCATACTCCTCTCCTGACCGACCGCAGCACCTTGCCAGCCTCAGGCAGGCGCGATGCCGACTGGTGCGGCCCAAGCTCGGCACCGGGAAGCCCCTGTCTGTTTCCCGTGATCCGTCCTAGGGCGAAGTTAAACAGTGATCCGCTTCGAGGGCTTTCCAGGCAGAATCGCGTGCGAGGATTTACCGGAGCGGATTTCAGCCCTGCCAGGTTGACCTGACCTTGCGGGCGCTCCGTGTCCCTGGGGCCGGGTCAGGAGCGGGACAAGCTCCCAAATCTCTCTCCCGACAACATCCCCTGGCTTGGAGGCTGCAGGGGGAATTAGCGCCGCTTGTTCCTGCAGCACTTCGCGTCTGAGTTAAGCCTGTCTTTAAAAAGCAGCCGGCGTGGTTGTGCTTGGAACAAGCAGCTCGGTTTCTATATTATACACAACAGTCATCTCTGTAGGAAGCTGGCCAGCCCACGCCGCTGCAGCAGCCCGGAGCTACGCGGCTCTTGGGGCGTTCCCGGGAGGAAGGGAAGGAGCCTGGGAACTGGAGGGAAAAGCTTTCTGGAGCGTTGATGTGAGTGTGGCCGGTGGGGTGAGACGCGGTGCCTGGGTCCGCGCGTGTCCGTCGGGCGGCTGGCAGGGATGCTCACGCGTTGTTCTGGGTGCGGAGCTGGGGAGAGCCGTCCCCTCCTGCCACCCGCTGCGGATCCCACACCTGCAGGTGTCGGAAACCCGCGTTCTGCTCTTGCGCCCTTCATCTTGCATCCGCTCTTGCACCCTTAATGCCTTCCTCACCGGCTGCGGATAAAAAGTTACCCTCCGCTGCCCGAGCTGTTGTCTTCCTCCCAGGCTGAGCGATGGGAGACTTTCCCAGTCCGTACGATTTCTGGGCTGGGTCTCAGCTCTAGGATCCCTCCAGATTCAGGGAAGAACAAACAACACCCCCCTCCTCCTGCCCCAGCCCCGGGCCGATATCTGTCAGCGTCCATCTGTCCCAGCTGCTCGGATTGTTTGCACGAGTCGGTTCTTGGCTACACCTGATTTTACAACAGTATTAATTACACGGTAACTGATACACCTGCAACAATTAGCTATGTAAACTAAGATAACAAGCCTAATAAAATTTCACGTTTCAGAGTGCAGGCTGCTTCCCTCTGGAGGCTTCCTAACCCCTGCTTCCGAAATCCCTTCCTAAAGGAAACTCTTCAGCCCGTCTCCGGATTTGTTCCTACGTGTAAGTGAAGCGGGGCGGGGGGAAGGCAGCGTATGGGCTGCGGAGGCGTCAGCCTTCCCGGGAGGAGTTGTTCCCCCTTCCTCATCTCCCACTTTTTGTGGCTGTGATGCTGCCGGTCCCTCTGGAAGGAGCCGGGGGTATCCCCAGCCCCACGTGCGTGCCGCTGGGTCTGGGGGTTTGTGGAGGAGAGGAGGCGGAAGAAAACGCTGGATGACGTTTGCGAGCAAGGTGGAATGTCATCCCAGCACCGGTTGTACCCGGCCCCTCGCTGTGTGCTCCATTAACTGCCCCTCTGTGAAACACGGAAAGTTTTGAACGATTAGAAAACGCCTTTGGGTAAAGGTAAATTAAACCCTGGCCCGCTGGGAGGAGGCAGGGCTGGAAACCTGGATGTGGAAATAGGTCCCGGCTTCAAATGGTTTCAAGGACAGAGGGTAGGTGCTGTGCTTCTCGGGATCGGATTCAGCTGGGACCGGTTCCAATTAAAATGAGAGCAAGGAGAATGGGAAGAGGGGTGGGGGGGGAAAAAAAGTTGTTTCTGTGTATTTCTGTCAGTATTGCAGCTTGAAACATTGGGATTGGTTTGCACCTCTTCTGCAAGCAATGAATCTGACCCGGAGAGTATTTCAGATAATTTCTTTAAGAATTACGATTCTTTTTGCTCTCTGGGAATTCTGCTTTCTCCCGGTTTTGTTTTGTTTTGTTTTGTGTTTTGTTTTTTTTTTCTTTAATTTGAGGTTATATCAACTTCAGCGAGATGAGTTTTAACGCAAAGTTGAAGTTTCATGTGCACGTTTCTCTATTTATTTCCGCCTCCCCCCCCACGTTTGCTTTACACCTGCGATACGGTTTGGGCTCTTCAGTAACAGAGGCGAACGAGGAAATGTGAGATTTGATGAGAGTCTTTTAAGGAAAAGAAAGCTCAGGCCGTCACCGGTGGCTGCAAAGGGATCGCGATGTGCGCGGTGTCATCGCTGGGTCATCTCCTTTCTCGCTTGAATGAGGGGCAGGGAAATCTCAAAGGGCATCTTGAACCATTCTGTGAGGGGTTTTACGTTTGCCAAACCGTATCAACGGTTGATACTGCCGACTTCTCACCTTGTCTCGCGTTCCAGCTTCACCTGAGTCTTACCCGCTCCAGTTATCAGGCGGGGGCTCATTCTGCGTATTCAAAAAGAAAGCGAAAATGCTGAGAGTAATGAGATGGCCGTTCCCGAAATACCTGCTTGATTTCGGGCAGGCCAGACGTCCGCGCCATCTGCGTGGGCTGGGTTTTGCCCGGGGTTAGCCATCGCATCGCTGCATCCCCTGGCGTTAGGGAAGGTGAGCCGGGAGATGGGCTCCGTGACCTCGGATTTCGGGTAGCGGATTTTTCGGTCCAAGTGACCTCGGATTTTGGGTAAATACCAACGGCTTCACAAAAGTGTAAATGCTGCGGAACTGGGTGAGGGTGGAGGAGACACAAGCAAGATCGTTAGCGGCGCTAATCGGGCAGGTAGAAAGGAGTTTGAGCACGGCGCTTGAAGGGCCTCATGATGTTGTGTGTTCGGAGAGCGCGGAGGCAATTCTGCGTTCAGGAAGGGCTTTTACAGTCTTTGTCTCCTTAAGTCATTAGAAATGCCATGATCTCATCTGTTAGAAAGATGAGTCTAGGGATGAAAAAAAAATTAAAAAAAAAAAAAAAATATCGCTGAACTGGAAAGCTAATTGCTGTCTGCTCTTCAAGTGCAGCAAAATGGGGCAGAGTGCCTTTCGGAAAAAGGGAAGAAATTTGAAGGAGACGCCGATTATAATGCATGCAACATCTTTTCGGTACGTGAAGATGTTATGTGGTCCAGCAGATCCCGGGAGCGGTCGCAGGATTGATGCTGAACAGCTAGGGGAAAAACGGCGATGGCAAAGTTCGGAAAACTTTTTCCCGACGGAGGAGCATGGGTTAGGACTTCTGCTCATCTCACCCCTTTCGTTTCAGCAGTGCCGTGAGGCTGAGGAGGACAGACAGCCCTGCAGCCCCCGGCAAGGGTATGGGGATGCTGCTTTAACGCAGGACTTCCCCCCCCCCGCCGTTGGGGATGAGAGATGCTCGTTCCCTGTGGAGTCTCCAAATCTCCCCATGATTTAGATTTACATCCTGAAATACAAGCTTATCTCCTATGCTGGCCTCTTTTATCTGAATAAATCTCATGCGCCTGCTACTGCTCAGACAGAAAAAATAATCTTTATTGCCGTAATGTATTTGTCAGCTTTCCTTTATCCCGGGAAAGCACTGTAAGATCTGCAAAATGCTTTAGAAACAGAAGCGGGTTTTTTGAGCCATAGATATTGAAAAGGGGGGGGGGGGGAAGTCTCTGGGGCTCGAGCCTTGCAAACCAAACCAGGTTTTCTTGGCGTGATTCCTTTTGCAGAATGGATATCTTACCGCCCACTGGAGCCAAAAGTCAAGAAATGGATTAAGGCTTGTGAAATTGCTCCATCCCCATCACTCTTTTACGGCCCTGTGCAGAGCAGAAGGCATGTTTCGGAGCAGCGTTTGGCTAAATGCTGGGCACTGGTGGTCTAGAGGACTTTAATTACATTTGCTGTCAACAAAGCACAGGGCAGGCTGTTGGGATGTGATGGTGGAACATTTCTCTTCCTGATTAGCGATAAACTTGGACATGAAGTGCTGGGCCGATGTCTGTGAAGCTTCACGTGGGATGGACCAGGTCTGGAGGACCACGATGCGTGGTTGCACCTTCTCAATTATCATAGAATCACAGAATGGTTCGGGTTGGAAGGGACCTTAAAGACCATTCAGTGCCGCCCCCTGCCCTGGGCAGGGACACCTCCCACCAGATCAGGTTGCTCCAAGCCCCGTCCGACCTGGCCTTGAACCCCTCCAGGGATGGGGCAGCCACAGCTTCTCTGGGCAACCTGGGCCAGGGGCTCACCACCCTCACAGCAAACAATTTCTTCCCAATATCTCATCTCAATCTCCCCTCTTCCAGTTTGAAACCGTTACCCCGTGTCCTATCATTACAATCCCTGATAAAGAGTCCCTCCCCCATCCTTCCTGTGAGCCCCCTTTAGGTACTGGAATTCTCTCATCCCGGTCAAGGCCGCTTCTGGCATGGAGAGTATCGACCTCGTAACTATCTGAATCGCATCTTAGGCGGCAGCCTGCGTGCTGTGTCCCAAAACAGATGGGGTGCCTGCAACGGGAGCCCGTGGTGGAGCAAACCCAGCGGCGCTCAGCCTGGTCCTCGTTGCAGAGGAGCTGGGAGAACTGCCTGGATCTGTTTCCCCACCCCATCACCACGACCCCATTAAAATTGAAGAGTGAAAGTGGGAAGAATGGAAGGGAATTGAAGGCTCAATTCATTTGTAACCTCAAGCATTAGCTGGAGTTTGTGCAAACCGCTGGCAAGGCAATTAAAGTGTCTTTTTAAGGGGTTATTTTTGTCGCTTCACCAGGGTGGGAGCTCGAGATGCCAGGCCGTGAGCTGCCTGGGGTGGGGGCCATCCTTTTGCTGTGCTGCTCTGATGTTTAATCCCTAACTGGGTTTTATTCACGAGCCCCAGCTGAGTCACAAGGAGAGAAAAGGCGCAGAGATGCGGCTGGATGGAACACGGGGAGCAAAATGTCGGAGCTTCGGTGCCCAAGGCTCCGGGTTGGATCCATCCTGGAAAAGAAGAGTAAAGGAACTTGGGACTTGTTTTGAAATTGTTGGGTATTTTGCAGGAGTAAGCTCCAAGGATAAAAAGCAATGAAAAAACCCGATTCTTTGAGAGTTCCTCTTAAATCCTGAGGATAATTAGGAGAAAATGAAAGCGAGTACGTGAGCGCTGGGTTTTCTGAGCAAGAGTGTGATGACTATAAAACGGACCCGTCCCTTGAGCGCTGGTCAAACCTCACCTCAGTGAACTGCTACCACCGCTCTCTGCGTGGGACACGGCTGCTGCATCCCACATGGCAAAGGATGCCGTGACGATGATGATGAAGTCTCATTTCAGGCTCGTTTGGGAGACACCTTTCCAGGCACGTGCCCTGTCTGCAGCCAGGGAGAGGACTTGGGGCTTTAGGAAAGACCTTGAGGGGCTGGAGCGTGTCCAGAGAAGGGCAAGGGAGCTGGTGAGGGGTCTGGAGCACAAGTCTTGTGAGGAGCGGCTGAGGGAGCTGGGGGTGTTCAGCCTGGAGAAAAGGAGGCTGAGGGGAGACCTTCTCGCTCTCTGCAACTCCCCGAAAGGAGGGTGTAGCCTGGGGGGGTCGGTCTCGTCTCCCAAGGAACAGGCGATGGGACAAGAGGAAACGGCCTCAAGTTGCACCAGGGGAGGTTTAGGATGGATATTAGGAAAAACGTCTTCACCTAAAGGGTTATCAAGCATTGGAAGAGGCTGCCCAGGGCAGTGGTGGAGTCGCCATCCCTGGAGGTATTTAAAAGCTGGGCAGACGTGGTGCTGAGGGACGTGGGTTAGTGGTGGCTTTGGCAGTTGTCAAGTTGATGGTTGGAGTCGATGATCTTAAGGTTCCTTTCCAACCTAGATGATTCTACGATTCTCCCTCTCTCGGGCTGTGAGGCAGGGGAATGCGGGTGCCCCGAGGGCACCAGGCACAAACCCTCCCACCTTCATCCTGGTGAAAAGCCTCACATTTTCCTCTCTTTGCGGATTGTCCCCCGTGTTGCTCATTCCCTCCAACGTTTGAGTCGGTTTCACAACGCAGCATTGGAGGAATGCGGGCTCCGGTCCAGCTGAATTAATTTCTTGCGCAACTCTGCCAAGAGAAACCAGGGATGAATCTGTTTTTCTCTGCAACATTCATTCATTCAGCTGCCGCCTGCATTAACGCACCTCTGTTGCCTTGCGATCTCTCTCCACCTTGGTTATTTAGGGGAATGCTTTCTAAAAATAGCTGCCCGGTTTGATGTCTTTCCGGTATTATTCCGTGTAGCGCTAAAAACCTGCCTAGAAAGGCCGTCCAGTTCATTGACGTTCCCTTAAAATACAACTAATCCACGAAATCTCATTATAGTAGTAGGTGATTATTCTGAGAGCGAGCTTTAGCAGTGGTCCGGCAAAGCCTTTTATTCCCCGTCTATTATCTGGGTGGCTAAAAGTCACTGGAAGTGTGGTTTGGGTTTTTGCTCGGGCTGTTTTAGGACCAGGACTTAACAACGTTTTCGTTTTAAATCTCTAGAAAATCTCCCGCATTATGTTTTTTTGACGATGCTGGCACATTTCTTTCGCTGCTGCTGGCTTTCAGCTTTGCCGGCTGCTGGCATCCCATGACTGCGCGCGGCGGTCTCCCAGAATCATGAGACCGCGAAGCACTAAAACAACAGAGACCTTTTTCCCCAGGGTAGGAGAGGGGGAGCTTTGCCGTGAGAAGTTGTTCGCGTGGGATTCCTGCTCTCCAGTGTCTCTCTGCGAGTGTGGGACCTTGTGGTGTGGAGTGATAGGATGAGGGGTGATGGCTTCACGCTCAGAGAGGGTGGATTTAGATGAGATGCGAGGAAGAAATTTTTCACTCTGAGGATGGTGAGCCCCTGGCCCAGGTTGCCCAGAGAAGCTGTGGCTGCCCCATCCCTGGAGGGGTTGAAGGCCAGGTTGGACGGGGCTTGGAGCAACCTGGGCTGGTGGGAGGTGTCCCTGCCCAGGGCAGGGGGGTGGAACGAGATGATCTTTAAGGTCCCTTCCAACCCAAACCATTCCATGATTCCTCTCAAAGACGATGGAGGCAAGAGCACGTGGCTGGACGTGCAGCTCCCCCGACCCCCAGTGGTGCCACCTGGGAGGAGAGGGGGGCACTGGGGGGGCTGTTTCTGGCTGGGGCACTGGGCGAGTCTCTGCACCGTGTAGTTTTACCCCCCGTCCTCTCTCGGTCGCCGGGGGAGCATCTCTCTTGCCGCGCTGAGGCTGCAGCAGCGCGGGGCCATCGCTGCGGGACTGCAGTGGGAGGAGTGGGGGTGGAAACCTTTTACAAAGTGGTTTCTGCAGACAAATGCAGGGGTTTTTGTTGGTTTTTTTTTTTCCTCTCCATAAAGCCTGTCGTCGTCGTTTTCCCAAGCTGAGCTTGCAGATCTGCAAGCGGTCCAGCTCCGTCCCCCAAAATAAACGGGATGAGATTTGTCAGCGAGCAGAAGGATTAAGGGAGAGGTCACAGACCGGCTCCGAGAGATACGAGTGCAAGCACTTTTGGGAGGTCTCAGCGCGGTGTTTGGAGAGGATATCAGGCTCTCCGCTCCCAGAGGTACCTCTTGGGGCCCATGGAGGGTAGGGGCGAGTGGAAGGACTCGCTCTGCCATCTCTCTCCTGCTGGCACGTGCTGCACGTACCTCCTGAGGGGCAAATTCCTGCTGAAGGCTCCTCAGTCAAAGTAAAAAAAAAAAAACAACAAAAAAAAAACAAAAAAAAACCCCAAAAAACCCTTCAGGGCTGTTTCTGTATTTTTTAAAATTATTTTTTTTAATAACCATCCCGCTTTTGCTTATCTTGGTCCAGCCCCTCCAGTGATAACACAGGCAAAGTCCTGACCCGCGGCGTCCTGGGGAGCGAAGGCCCGGCTCGCCGATGAAATGCCGGCAGAGAGCGGATCTTCTCGCCTCTTTTTGTAGAAGGAAAGACCGTAGGTGCCAAACCAAAAGGGCAAAGTGATTTGCCCCCATGAGGTATCGTGTTTCCATTCTGATTTATGGCTCGGGGAGAGGCTTCTGAGTCATCCATTTTAGGAATTGCTTTATTTAGGTAATGGAAATAATTCTGCTGGTCTTAAATCAATGTGTCGTCAGCCGTTAACAGCCCGTGCGGCGTGAAAACCGCGGCTGAGGCTGAAGAGGGAGCAGGATGGAGGCTACAGGTGCGGCTAAACGCGCCGGCTACAACGTCTGTCTGCCTGTCGTGGACGGCTTGACCCAGGCAGATGCCTTCATAGAGACAGAGCTGGGTTTTTCCAAGTTAATACCGTGTCCAACAAATGTATTGAGGCCGGTGGGAGAGGGCGCGTTGGCTGCGGGGCGCGGGTACTGAGCCATGTTTGTTCAAGGCACTGTCTGGTTGCTGTCTGCCTGCCGACCGCCGAGCCCGGAGCGGTTTCACGTGTTCATCCCCCTGGCAAACGAGACTTTTCCCCACGTCTCGCCTGCGTTCAGCCGCTCGCAGCCCCCTGCCGCGGCCCATTTCCCAAAACGGGCTGCCTGGCCGGGAGCAGCCGGGTGCCTTTCCCACACCGCTTAAAATCCCCGCGAGCGTCAGCAAGTTCTTCATTGTTTTCTGTTCTTTCTGTTGAACTAACGAGCGTTTTCTGATATTTTTATTTTTGTTCTCGGTGCAATTTGTCCTGGCCACAAGTGCCCTAGCCGTTAAAGGAGGAAAATTCCCATTTTCCCGCGGGAGGTTTGGGCGGCAGAGGTGACTTGGCGGGGCTGGGTGATGCTGCTCCGCTCACTCATGGTACAGTGGTGTGCATGGGAAAGTGTGTGTGCGTGTTACTGCCGTTCAAGCCCAGGCTCTGGGGTCGTTTTTATGCTGCTTCCCTTTGGTTTTGCCTTCTCCCTCTGGCTTTTCCCACCAAATTTCACCTTTAAAGGAAGGGTCAGTGCTACTTGGTGCCTTCTGGCCTTTTGCTGGTGGCAGTCGTCTTCTCAATGGGTTTTTCTTTGCATCCTGGTATTAAAAGCAGCCGATTAATCCTAGTTTTGGGAAAATATGATCCACTCCCGAGCAGGCCGCGCGGCTCTTGTTTGGTACAGGCGGGTTGTCAGGGCATGATAGATCCCAAAGGGAAAAATACCCTTCGTGGAAAAACAGGTTACTTCAGGTCACCCAGGGCACCTGATGTGCCGCGCATCGGCGGCCCTAGTGAAGCTGGGAGGACAAAGCCCGAGCTCAGAAACCCGGAGTGCGCTCATGGATTTGCCTGTAGTAATCTCCGACTCTTTGCTATAAGCAGCTCTGGCGTAAGAGGGTCTGATTCTGCCCCGGGGGGGGAGGACTCTGCCGGTGATAATTAGCAAGAGCTTCGCTCCGAGGAGCTCACAACCGCAGCCTTCTGCCTTTGCAGGTTGCTTTTAGGCAGGTCCATGTGTTTTCCAGTGTCTGGGCACAGGCTTGTGGTGCTTTCTGGGGTAGCAGGGTGGGGTGTCTTTGGTGGAGACCCCACCGCTGAGGCAGCTGAGGATACACGGCACAAGAGCATCGCTTGTCCTTCAGCATCCTTCGAAGGCTGAGCGGTTCCTGTCGTTGGCTGTATTCAGCATGAGGTTTGGGGAACAGCTGAGATGGGGCTGGTTTTGCTGGGATGGGTTCTTGCCCCCCCGTTTTCCTGGAATCCCGTCTGCCAGATCTGATCTCCCAATGTGTTTTTTCTCCTGGGGGGGCCGGTGCAGAGCACAGCCCACGGGCGTCGGGGCGTGTGGAGGGTCTCAGGATGGGCAGGACATGGGGGGGCCTCCCAACTCCGTGATGGAAACCTCATACTCCGGGGGGGTGCAGGAGGTTGCAAAGCAGGGAATCAGATCCTGTAAGTTATAGCTTGAGCTGCAGCAGGGAAGGGAAGAGGCTGTTTGCCAAGACAAGAGCAGAAGCATTGCCTTTACCTGCGTTCAGCCCTGAAGAACGACCCTCCCCGGGGCTCTCGGCGGGATGTTCCTGCAGAACTTGGCACCAGGAGCCCGTGTTTATTGATGGGAAGGACTAATTAAGTTTCAGCCTTGAAGCAGTCGCTGGCCTGGGAGCTAAGAGCTACGGGAGGCTTGCCAGTATTTCCCTCTGCTTCAGTAACTCCGTTACTGTGACTAAAGCTTGAAGAGATTTTTCTAAAGTCCATCACGGGAGCGGCGGGCACCGAACTCCCCGCTCTCCGTCCGCTGTGCCCTCCACCGCGGGGTCTCTCCCGCGGGTGGGAGATGGCCCCCACCGGGCACGGCGGGGATGCTGCTGCCGCAGTGGCACGGGGACGGGCCAGGCAGAGATAAAGGATGTGGAAAAGGCGTTTTCTGGCAGATGAGGGATGCTGGGGCGAAGAGAGGGAACATAAAAATGAATCTAATCGTGCTCCTGCCAGATCTACCCGATAGAGGAATCAATAAGCTGAGCCTGTACGATGCAGACAGCCCCTGCCGGACCCCTCCTGCTTTGCAGCGCGGTCTTTAATCTCGGACCCGGTTGAAAAGGCTGTTGAAATGTAACGGTTTGCAGGATCCGGCCCTTTACAAGGTGTTCAAGCGAGAGATCGCTGTTATCCTCCTTTAATTAGCACCTGTGGTGCTCTGTTAATAACAGACATCTTGTTACGACACTTGAGCTTTAATGAATTCATCCCGCTAGAGAGATCGCTGACGCTTGGAGGGGGTTCGGGGAAAAGGAAAAGCTCATCACAACCTCGTGGTCAGGCCTTGTGCTGGGAAATACTGGGAGCTCACTGGGAGAGGGCAGTGGAGAGCCCATGCGAGGGCACCTAGAGCCCCCTGAGGGCACCCAGAGCCCCCCCCCCAAGCCCATGCAAGGATACCCAGAGCCCCCTTGAGACCATGCAAGGGCACCCAGAGCCTCCCTGAGCCTCCCCGAGGGCACCCAGAGCCTCCCNTCCCCAAGGGCACCCAGAGCCTCCCGGAGCCCATGCGAGGGCACCTAGAGCCCCCTGAGGGCACCCAGAGCCTCCCGGAGCCCCTGCGAGGGCACCTAGAGCCCCCTGAGGGCACCCAGAGCCTCCCTGAGCCTCCCCGAGGGCACCCAGAGCCTCTCCAAGCCCATACGAGGGCACCCAGAGCCCCCAATCCTTCTGAGGAGCGAAGGGAGCAGACAGGTCAGCGCAAATCCCAGCAGCAACGCGGGGGCAAATGCTTTCCTTGCACGGAGTGGTATGGGAGAGAGGCAGAAAAGAACTGAAGAATAAAAGAAAATTTCTTAATTCCCCTGCTTTTTGCATTGAATGGCAGAAGGGGGCCCGATTATAACATCTCAGGAGCGATATGGGAGCTCCTGACCCTTCCCTTGGCCGTGCCACAGGTTTGAACGATGACTTTGACCTCGCACAGAGTTATTAAATCCATGGGATTTATGGTCTGCAGACCAGGAGAATTTTCCAACAGGGAAAATTTTTGGTATACGCTTTCTGCAAGTACCCCAAGGCTTTCCCAGCTTTAAAACTAGGATAGATGGGAGGGAGAAAAGGGGATGGGAATGAAGATAGCCCTCAGATCCCTTAAAACTATTGTCCCTTTGTGCTTTACCGTCTTCCAGCACCCTGGCAAAACCCTCTGAGCACACAAGCAGAAGATTGGGCTGACTCCACCGGTATAAACAAGTCGGATTTATGCTCCCTGCGCATCGTCTTGGTGTAACCGCAAGTTTTATCGCTCTCTGCTCCTGCCCCTCTGTTGTGCTTCAGGATCCGCTGGTTGGCTGGATCCCGCTGCAGTTTGCCCTGAAGCTCCCATTGAATTTGGCTTTTCGAGCGGGTGGCGGATCCCGGCCTCATCAGCTGGAAAACCCCTGGGACTCTGGTTCGTAGTTTCATGAAAACAGACCCATTTTCCGTCGTCTGCAGCCAAATAGCATCGCCGCTGGTTTTATGACCGCTGTGGGTCTCGGCAGTTATTTTCATTGGGCCACTGAAATAATTCTTTTTCATTACGGTAGACTGGGAGAACCCAGAAGAGAGGAAAAACTGGGATTGCTGATGACGAGGTTCCCGAAACTCCTCCTTGGTTAGCTTCAGTTCCGCCCCAGGATCCAGCCCTTCCTTGGAAATGCACATTTAAATAGTCAGATGGTTGTTCCCCTGCTCCATTTTCCAGGCGTCAGCTGCTTGGATAATTTGGGAGCAGCACCCAGGCTGCGTGCACGCTTTACTTCGTTTCTTTAGCGCTCCTAATGAGATAACCGGTCAGAAGTGATGCCCGGTTTGGATGATGGAGAGCGCGGGGAAAAATAACCCTTTCAGGGAAGGCTGGTCAGCCTGATCCTTTGGGTTTGTCTTGCTTGGAGGAGGCAAAGAGAAGGACAAAGAGAGACAGCGGTCAGTCCCGTGGGAGCCTGTTGCCTGCTGCTCCCTTGGCCGTGGTGCATCTCCCTGTGTTCACCACCAGCTTTTCCCCCCAGTGAGAGGGACCCAGCCACCGGAGCGAGAACAGGGGCACGGCTTGCGTCCCCCGGGGCCATCCTTTTAGAGGTCATTCTACCTCGGCCCCTCTAATTGCAGAAGGTGCTGCAGGGTCATCACTGAGCTGCGGCCTGAGATGTAGCCAGGAGCACCATCGCTTTGCTCGTGAGATGAAACGGGGCTCTTTCTTCCCTTTTAGTCTTATGCAGCACATTTTCCCTTTCAGTGCTTTTAGAACTGAACTAATTATTAATAATTAAGCTGACGGGGCAAAACTTGGTTTCCTTCCATTGCGTCTAGAGTAAGCCAAGAAGCTCGGCGTGGGAGCTGCCACCGTGTCCCGTCCAGCCCTACCTGGTCTCAGCAAACCCTGTGAAGTTTGGTTCATAGTGCCAAAAAAGCTGAGAAACGGGGTGGGTTCTGGGTGACGGGGCTGAGAGATGGAGGTTCAGAGATGGATCTCAAACCCAACGCGGCACCTTCTTGAAGCAGATTGACCCAAGCGCTATTTCACAGAGTTCCCTTTGCCAGTAGGGAATTTTTTTGCTGCTTTTCTTGGGTTTTTTTACCTCCTCAGACATCCAGGAGACCCGTGAAGAGACTGAGGTCTTCCAACGCAGCCTTGAGAAACTCGGGTTAGTCACCCCAAGTGGAAAAGCTCCAGTTTTCCTGCAGCCAGACGTACCTCTTGCCATCCCCTGGTTGCTCGTCAGGTCCAGCCTGTCCTTAAACCTCCCCGTGGTCCTCAGACCCCCAACTACCTTCTCAGGGTTTCATCGATGTCTGTTCCCTTTCCACGGCCTTGCAGCCGGGTTGCAACGCAGGGGCAACCTTCCCGCACAGGCTGCTCTTTTCTGCTGTCCTTGCAGAGCCTTGGGATTTATTTACCTTCCTTTTCTCCTTCACTCCTTGTTTCTCATCCTTTTTTCCCCCCCCTCCCGTGACTACGGTCCGAGGCACCTCTCTGGCTTCGCCATGCTTCCTAGTAGTGAGAGCGGCTTTCTCTGTTCAATCCTTGCGTGCAGAAGCCGGCATTAGATAATTGCTGAATTGAAGAGAGGCTGTAATTATTTTTGCTTCCAACTACAGGAGCAAGCAGCCTTTGCCAAACGGCTTGGGAACCGCTGGCGGATGCTCTTTGGAGGGTATCCCTGCCCTGCCTACGTCCCTCCCTGCCATCATACGGTCCATACGTCTTTATTTTAACCATTAACTGATTCCCACTTCCAATCGCTGCGCTGCGCTGCCCTGAAGCATTACGGTTCTCTTCCGTCTTTAATGATTGATGGTCGCAAACCGAAACAAAGCTCGATATTTGATGTTTTCCCTGTCGTTAACTCCGGATAGCTTCTGCCAGAGAGCAGGAGGGTACCGCCGGCGATGCCTGATGCTTGGGGAATGCAGAGTGGTGGACCAAGCTGTGAACCCACTGCCAGGTTAATGCAGCAGCTCTGGTGATTAAGGGCTGTAACAGAGGCTTTATTCTGGCACGAAGAACTCAACGGGAGCAGATCCGCGGTAATTTTATTTTATTTTCCCTCTCTGAGCAGCACTGAGTCATCTGGGACATCCCTGTGCGAGGTCCCAGCCCTTGCCATGCAGCTGGCTGGTCCCTGCAGGTCTCCCCAGCTTCAGAAGGACCTGGTGGTCCCCTCGGTGGGTGGCGCGGGACATCGGTCTGCACGTGGGTCTCGTGGCAAAGAGGGGGTGCAGCGAAACGAGGTGTCGGGGTAGTGTTTGGGAGCAGGATGGAGGCCAGGCAGGAGGAGGGTGTCCTCATTTCTCTGAGATTCATAAGCATCTGCAGGGAGACGTGGTAGGTCGAAAGCTTCGATGAGCTGATTATCTGGAAAAAAGAAAAGCCCTGCCATTTCCTAACGCTTCGTGCCTTTTGTTCAATTCTCTTTCTAAATTAAGTAATTGCAGGTGAAAAATCACAGTGTTTTATCTAGAAGGGCTTTGAGGGCTTTGGGCCATCTTTTCCCAACTGAAGCATCTGCAAGAGGTGGTCCCTTGCCCGTGGCCACCCTTGCGTGGCGACCTGCCACTGGAAAATGACGTTTTGTCAGGAATATCCCCAAAATATTGGGATCCTCTGTGCCGCTGGCTACACCTGCATCCTTGTCCCCAGTATTTGCCCATTATGCCATTGCCAGCAGTTGGGTGAGGGGTCTTCCATGGTGCCAGCAGGTTCCTCTGCCGCTTTTCTCCTCTTTAAAAGCCAGTGCATCTTGATAAGAGACTCCTCCATCGCTCGGGGCAGCACGTGTTAGCACGGAGAGGCTTTGAAATATGGGGTTATGCTCCTGAGACGTCGGGAACTCGCTGTTGCTCCCCTTGCTTGTGTTGGGTCCGTGTTCATTTGTTCCAGCTTCTTGATGCCAAGGGTGTCATGAAGTCTTTTCGTATTAATAGGAGGTGAAAACCCGCAATTTAAACATTATATCATTCATTTCTCTCTCTATATATATTTATGTGTTCAGTTGTACTTTCAAAGAGCACCATAGGATCCGATATCTGTCTTGTATATGTGTCTTGTTTGCGCGGAGGAGTTCTTGGGTCTGTGGAACCACGACCTCCTGGAGGAGAAGAGCAAAGCTGCCTCCAAAGGCAGTAGCTGCTAAACTTGGATAGATGAGAGAGTTGGTTTTTGTGGTGTCTGGGTGCCGAGCACATCCTTACAAAGGACGCGGTGAGAGATGAAGTCAGCTCCTGTTTTCCCACCGGCTCATCCCACCCTTGTGTCCATCACCAGCGAAGCCGCCGGAGAAGCAGGGGGATGGTTGCCCACGCCAAGCTGCTCTTGGCAGAGCCGGGCGCTTGAGCTGCTTGTCGCAGGCGCTGCTGATGGATGGCGACTCCCCGCAGCTAACGCCACGGCTCGTCCATCTTAATGAGGATGCTCTCCTCCTTCCACCGGCGCGCTGGAGGAGAAACGAGCCTTGTCGTTAGCTGCTTGTGCATCCCGGGCCGAGCAACGCCAGAGCATCTCTCTTTAAAAATGCGCTAAAATGGCATGGTTTGCTGCATAAGGGAAAGGGTTGGCAGCTCCTCGCGCAGAGCCAGCAGCATCCCCAGGCTGCTGCCGAGGTTTGCTGGGGGACCCCGAATTCAGGGGGTGTCCCACCCTCACAGCCGGTTTTTAAGGCTCTTTTTTGCTCTTTGGGTGGCACCACCTTGTTTGCCCAAGCAATTTCGGTCGTTATAAGCTGAAAAACTCAGTGTCCCTCTCTGCTGCTCGGCAGGGAGGGTTCATACCCTCGCAGGCTGCTACCGCATCTTCCTCGCAATGCGGTTGAAATGGGCAGTCAAGGATGTAACGTGCTCTCTTTGCCTTCTGCAAATCGCTCTGTAACATTTTCAGACAGATTAAAATTAAAAAAAAAAGCGCGACAACCTAATAAAGGGGAAAGGGAGAGTTGCGGCTTTCTGCGTGTTCCAAATCGAAAAGGAAAAACTAACCACCTGAAAAATGCTGCTAATGATGCCTGCCTTTGGGAGGGGATAACTAATGAGTCTCCGAAAGGTCACAGTTTTGCTCATGGTTAACCTTCAGCAAGTCATTACATAGGCAGCGCTGCTATCAAATGAATCCATCTCCTCTTTTCTTCCAGGAGCGGGACTGAGACCTGCTGAGGGACGACCGGGCGGCGCGGCGCGGGGAGCTCCTCTGGCCAGCTGTGAAGATCAGATGGCCCTTGGCTTCACCAGCGTAAGACATACAAGGGGAAGGTGCTGGAACTGCAAAGGTAGAAACTTCCTGTACTGAATGCAGCCGATAAAGTGAGTTTTGGCCCGCAAAATATTTGCTGCCGCCGAGATTTCTATCCGCTGATGTGGAAGATGGGGTCTGCCCCTACCCAAAAGGGAGCGACGAGAAGGGCGAAGCTTTGCTGACCGGTGGGGAGCCCGGCCAGCGCCTGGATGCGCTTCGCTGGTGGGGAAAACACTGTCAAAACTTGTGGGCAGGGGGGGTTTGGGGCAGCGGAGGGGCCATGGGGCTGCTCTGGGCTCTGCCCCGCGGCGGGGCCGGCTGGCTGCCCCGGCACTGAGACGTCGGGGACGCGGGGCCTGGCGTCCGGTTGCACCACCAGCCCCACGCTTCGACATCAACTCGGGGATATCGGAGAAGGAAAAAGAGAGAGTGGCTGAAAAATGTAGCACTGCTGATCTTTTAGCCTCAAGAAAAATAACCTAGAGATCTCCGGGCTGCGGTTATCCGCGCTGCTTGAAAAGTCTCTTCTGCCCCTTGATTTCTCACCCAGTTTAAAACATTTTATTCGTGTGTGCGTGCGTGTGTGTGTGTGCGCGCTCGCATCTATTTTCACCGCATCTGCGTGTCATCATGAAGCCATGGGCATCTGTAAGTAATAATGAGGCACTTGATTTCCAACCACGTTTGTGATCCGGAAGCCCTTCGACTCTCCCAGCTTTTCAAGTGACTAAGAGGAACGAGCCGAAAGAGGACGGAGCCCGCGATGGCAGAGAAGTGCGACTGCATCGCCAGCATGTACGGGTACGACCTGGGCTGTCGCTTCATTAATTTTCGCCCCTTGGGCTTTGGGGCCAACGGGCTGGTGCTGTCAGCCCTCGACAGCAAGAGCTGCCGCAAAGTGGCGGTGAAGAAGATCACCATCGGCGACGCGCGGAGCATGAAGCACGCTTTCCGGGAGATCAAAATCATCCGCCGCCTGGACCACGACAACATCGTGAAGGTGTACGAGGTGTTGGGGCCGAAGGGGACCAACCTGCGCGGGGATTTTTTCAAGTTTAACATGGTGTACATCGTCCAGGAGTACATGGAGACGGACCTGGCGCGGCTGCTGGAGCAGGGGAAGCTCGCCGAGGAGCACGCCAAGCTCTTCATGTACCAGCTGCTGCGGGGGCTGAAGTACATCCACTCCGCCAACGTCCTCCACCGCGACCTCAAGCCGGCCAATATTTTCATCAGCACGGAGGACCTGGTGTTGAAGATCGGTGACTTCGGGCTGGCCAGAATCGTGGACCAACATTACTCACACAAGGTAGGTGATGCCGAATCGCCGGGGCCGGTGCTCTCTTGGCGAGCTGCCGGCTGGCACAGGGAGGCGTTGAGTGCGCGTAGGGTGAAGCTGTCTAACCGTGGTGGAGAAACTGGTCCTTGAGCCTGTTTGGGCACTGTAAGCCCTGCTCGGGTGGTCACTGGTGGTAGGTGCCCTCCCCACCCCAAGCCAGGAGGTGTTTCCCGGGCCAAGCCCAGGGGTTGAGCTCTGCCAAGCGTGTCCCAGGACTCTCCAGCGCTGCAGAGCACCGAGCAGGGCGCAGGAAGGGTTCGAGTGCCATTCAGGTGCCTTTCATTGCTTTATATCATATTTATCAAATATATACTTATATATTTTATTCCATCCCAGCAACGGACTGTGGGCAGGTGTGCGGTTGCTCGCTTTACTTAAATGACTAAACTTTCTTTGCTGCTTTTATAAAACGCGAGCTGCCGTTCATCCCCGCGGTGGAAGCGTGCGGAAAGGGCACCTGGCTCGTCTGCAGCCACTCGGCTCGTCTTTGTCCTCGCTTCCGTGCTTTTTAAAGCTCAAAAAACCGGCTTTTAAAAAAACCCAGCTCCCTCTGAATTACACTTATTTAATCGTAAGGAAAGAGGGATGGGTCTTTGAGACACAGTCGTATTCTTTTATGCAAGGTCAAGATCCCAATAACGTATTGTATTTTTTGCTCTTTGGTACTCACATACTATATTATGATGGGATGATAATTGTGAGTGGCTGGGTGCAGCCTGGTGTGCTCCACTGCAGCCCTGCTCGGGGCAGGGGATGCCCGGAGTCCCCCGGGATGCCCAGAGTCCCCCAGCCCGGGCATCCCCTGCCACCCCATCCCTCGGTCCACGCACACCTCCTCACGGCCCTCTGGCTGGGATGGAGAAGGGAAAGGAGGAATGAAGCAATACCTGACATTGAGTAGGGGAAATCTGTCCCCTCCTTGGAGGATCTTTGGGACTGGCTCGGTTTTCCCCTTCTGCTGCTGTCACCAGTTTTTCTCCATCTGCCCTGGGGAGGCCACAGCTGGAGCACTGCGTCCAGTTCTGGGCTCCCTGGTTCAAGGACAGGGAACTGTTGGAGAGGGGACAGCGAAGGGCTACCAAGATGATTAGGGGACGGGAACACCTCTCTTATGAAGAAAGGCTGAGGGATTTGGGTCTTTTCAGCCTGGCAAAAAGACGACTGAGGGGGGACCTTATCAATGCTTATAAATACTGAAAGGGTGGGTGTCAGGAGGATGGGGCCGGGCTCTTCTCAGTGGTGCCCAGTGACAGGACAAGGGTCAACAGGCACAAACTGGAGCACGGGAAATTCCATCTCAACATGAGGAGGAACTTCTTTCCTTTGAGGGTGGCAGAGCCCTGGAAGAGGCTGCCCAGAGGGGCTATTAAGAGAGCTGCATTTTTTTCCTCTAACAAACCGAATTCAGCATGGCAGTCTGTAGCAGTGAAGCCCTCCCGGTGGGATAACCCTGGATGTGTTGCTCTGTTTTGGGATAGAGGGGGATGGCATCCCACGGCTGCCCCCCAGGCTCTCCCTTGCCCTCAGGAAAGGGAGGTTGGAGCTGGGAGCAGGTCGCGGTGGCTTCACTGGTGGAGCAGCTCAAGGTGGGACCACAGCAGTGACAGTGGGCAGGCAGTGTGGGAGGGAAGGAGGCAAGGAAAAACATGTGAGGAATCTCCGTAACACACAATCCTGATGCTAATGGATTTTCAAGGGAGTTGGAGATGTTTAATGCCGGTTGCCATCCGGGCTGGAGGTTTGGAGCGGTGGAGGAGGGTGGTGGAGGCTTCATCGGCTCGCAGATCCACATGGTCCCAGGAGAAAGCAAAGTATCGCGTGGTCTGCACCGGTAGACGTGATGCAATCTGCAGCCCCTTTCTGGTTAAACTTACTCTTTGGTGTTGTAAGATAAGATAAAATCATAGAATCACAGAATGGTTTGGGTTGGAAGGGACCTTAAAGACCATCTAGTTCCGACCCTCTGTTGTGTGCAGGGACACCTCCCACCAGCCCAGGTTGCTCCAAGCCTCATCCAGCCCGGCCTTGAACACCTCCAGGGATGGGGCAGCCACAGCTTCCCTGAAGGAAATCTATTTTCTTGAGCTGGATGTTTGTGTGGATGAGTTCAGTGTCCCCCATGGACCCGCCGTTGCGCCAGTGCCGAGGTTTAAATACATTTTGCGTTTACCGGTGGGTTTCTGCCCAGCTCTGATTTGGGCATCGTTGCTTTGCACGGGGAGGCAGGGAAGGGGAGAGGGAAAAGGATGGCAAAAAGGTGATCTAGTGAGCCTGAGGCTGAGCCCTGATCCGTTCTGGTTTCGGGTTTGGGGAGAGACAGAGCCTGGGGAAAGGGAAGAAGGTTTGCAAGGGACACTGGGGGAGTGAGCATGGGGTCCTTGTCACTGCTGCCTCCCTCTCCCGTGCTCCCTTCCTCACCGCTTGTTTTGTTTCCCAGCTCGGGAAGAGGCTCCTGGCTTTTTAAGTGAGTGTTGGTTGGGTTATTTTTTTTAAAGTCAGGTGCATTCAGAGGCTTTTCCCAAGGGAATGTAACTCCTGGAGCAAACCCCTGCAAACGTGAATGCAGAAAGTCACTGATTTAAGGAGCATCATCTTGTCAGAGACCGCGGGATCAGGGTAGGAGTCAACTGTCCTTGTTTGCTGCAGAATTATTGTTTTTTCTAAGCAATTTTCCATCGCCTTAATAACAGCCGGTGCAGCGGGAGAGAGCTGTCACGGGCTTTGTGCTGGGATGTAACTTTTCAAGGTGCTGTTGCATGAGCATCCCCCGATTCCTCCCAGGGGTGGGAGGCTGGAGCAGCAGGGCAAAAAACCGGCGGAGCCCCACTGTGCAAGAGAGACCTGGATACCGCTCCAGAGCGGAGCCGAAAATAGCAGCGCTGCGGTGAGCATCCAGCACCGCAAATAATGTCAGTTATTCATAAATTCCGGCGACGGGGAGGACTGCGTTTGCCGAAGCCGGGTGACGGGCACTGGAAAGGCAGAGGTGCGACAGGAGGGTTTGGATGGGGCTTGGGTCAATCCCACCTTTGATTTCCAGCTCTTCTCAGATGACTCAGAAAAATCAATTCCTTTCCGTGTTTCTCTTTCAACCTCCGCATTCCTCAAGGGCTCGTACAGATTTATAAGCTCCTTGGTGCGTGCTCTTGCAGAAAGCATCAGCAAGAGGGAGAGGACCGGAGCATCACCACGTCTGAAGCTCCGTCCTGCTGCCCACCAGCAATGAGCGGAACAGGGATCCTTACGCCCCAAATTTTGGTGCTGTCAGCAGGTGCTAACACAGAGCTGCTCAAAAGCAGATGAAATCCTGCTCCCTGGGTAATTAATTGCTGTAAAGACCCAGTAGATTCACACCTCTGAAGGCAGTGGGGAGCTACACCTCTAGCTTAATGTTTTCTTGCAAGCCTTTGCGGCGAGGAAGGGTTGTCTTAAGTGCTTGGATTTTTTTTTTCCTGAGGATGTTTTCTGTCTGGAACACGCTTAGCCTGGTGGCTGCTAACACGAAAAATTGCAGGTTGTGTGTTGTCGTTCGTCTGAAAGGTCGCGGCTCTTCTGACCCGACGTTCCTCAGATCTCAAACCGTCCTGCTGAGTGTGAAAGTGGCAAATAACAACTGTGGTAGATGGTGAGCAGAGTTTTAAACACGGTTTAGAAAGGCGTATACCGCCTAAATAATAGCCCTCACTTGGCAATGTGTCTCGTTTACCTGGCTTGCAGCAAGGCAACTGTTTAATTAGGATAACTTGGTGGGAAAGGGAGAGCCCTCCTACGCTGGATGATGTCCTGGACCACAGCGGGATGCTGGTCTTCACCAGCGTTGAAGCAGAGCAGCTCCGTGTGCGTTTCTCCCACTGTTTGGCCGCTGTGTGCTGCTCAAATCCCTTTCTCCATGGGGTAAGAGCAGCACGGGGGCATCTGTCCGTTTGATACTTTCCTGTAACAAATGAGATGGATTTCAAGCTATGAAGGTCACGTCCAGATCTGGGTGTGCACCTTCACAGCCTGCTTAGACCTGACGGCTTAAATTTTAGCCCTGTCTCAGATAAACATGCTTCTAAGCTCCCCGAGTGCTCATGTACCTGCAAACATCTCTTTAGGGCATCTCTTTAGCAGAAGAGAACCCTCAGGAGATGATCCTGTGTGTCCCCCTCTCTCTGTCACCCTGTCCCTTCCCCAATGCTCTCACCATCCAGCCGTGCAGGCTCCTTTCTCTTCTTTCTTCCAACTCTTTACCCCTGGGAGTCGCTAATCCTGCTGTTTATCCCTCTAGAACATCTCCACGTTAATCCCTTTTTCCTCGGTCGCTGCTGTTTGTGGTCTGAACGCTTTGCCATGCGCCTTGGTGCCCAAATGGTGAGTGGAGGAGCGTTGGAGATGAAGATAAGGGGCAGCTCCAGCCTCCATGAGGTCCTCATGCAAAAACAGTCAAAGCCGAGCATTTCCCTTATCATAAACCGCCTCCTTATTGGGTGCAAGCATCTCGCCTTCACCCTCGGAGCGCTCTGCAATGCCCCCTTCGTCTGCAGCCTCGTGGTCCTGCTTGCCCCACACCTTGCTGCCTTCTCCCCGTGGTCCAGCCCCTGCCTGCAGTTCTTCAGAGTCTGCCTGGGTGTGTTTAGTTGCCCATCTTCCCATCCATCCCCACTCTTACGCCCTAATAAATATCTTTGGCTCCAAAGGAGAGTCCAGATGTGGTCTGCCCAAAATTTGGGAGACAGGAGATAGAAAAGTGGGATGCTGTCCTCCCTTGAGCACCCTCAGCTCGTGGTGGGCAGGAGGGATGGGAGAGCAGGGAGATAGCAAAGTTGAGCATTAAAAATTGGGATAAATACCAATGAATGTCTAGACTTAAGACTAATAACTGTTTTGGAGGACAGTCTCATGGCTGTGCATCCCATGTGGCATGTCACCTGGAGGTGGTCAGAGAGAGGCCACTGGGTTGGGTGGTCCCACCTGGAGAAGACAACAGAAATACCTGCTGCATGGGGATACGGAGACTTGCTGAATCTCTTTACTGGGGTGACGAGACAGCGAAGTGGGACACTCTTTAGCCTGCCCATGTTGTACAAGATAGACAGATTACCTCTTCTGGGGCTCTGCCTGGTGCCCCAACGCTCTTGGGGGCATCTGCATAGGGCTTCCAGGGGACCATCTCTCCCTTTGCCTCTTGGCAACATTAACTACAGCATTAATTGGCAGAAATTCCATGCTAAAGGGGGTGTGACAGCCCTTTTAGGGGAAGATCTCATGCTAAATAGTTTCCAGAACATCTTCAAACCTTTGAAGTCCTTCTTTCGTTTTGTACTTGCCGATCAGTGCCAACATAATAGCTTCCAGCTCATCCAGTAAAACAATACAATTCCCAGGTGGGTGATCACGAGGAGGTCTTCAAAGGCGATGAAGACATGGGATGTTGCTCTGTACTCATCCCGGACGTGACCACCCTCCGCGTTCAGCCCTGGCGCAGCTGCCCGTGGCCCTGTGCAGCCAGCACCGTGCCCCTCCGCTGTGACCCCGACTCGGTTATTCTCCTTCCCTTTCCTCCGATGAAGCACGGAATAGTCTGTGGTCCTGAAATAAATGTGCTCTGTCGTCCCAAGCCCATGAGAACACACATCACATTGCTGGAGCCATGCACCAACAGCCTTTTGATTATTTTATTATGGAGCAACGTTCCGGCAAAGCCGGCATCTTTCCCAGCCTCTCCTAGACCCGCCCGACCTGTCTTTTAAAAAATAAGCTTAAAACCCATGCTGTGAACAGGCAGCAGCCTCAGGATTATTCCAAAAGCTTGGAGTTGGTGCTATTTTGAGTCCCTTCCTTGGCACTGCAGCCGCCTACAGCAGGAGCCAACCCGGCTCCCACGGATGCAGCAGCAGGAATGCCATTCCTGGCTGTGGATGGAGGTGTGGATACACAGGCTGTGGCTGGATCCTGCTGGATTTCCAGTTTGCGGGCACCTCTGCGGCTTTTCTGAGTGCAGAAAGATGGATTTTGGTGTGAAATATGCTCAGGAGAGGCTTTGGGCTGTGGCGTTAGGGGTGCAGTAGGTGGTATCCCGAATTTTGGCATCCACCTCAAGGAGACGTGCCCTTGGTCCCTCCAGCTCCAAGGAGGAGCTCCTGGCTTGGGCGCTGGTTGTTTTGGAGCACCGGCGGGTCTCGCTGCGCTCCCCATGTGCTGCTGTGCCGTGCCAGCTTCCCTCGGCGCACTCGGGATGCAGGTGGTCCAGCGTGCCGTGACCACAGTGACGCCGGGATGCAGCAGCACAAAAAAAATCCGTGTTGTGTAAAGATTAGAAAAAAACCATTTTTCTTTGCTTTTCAGTTTCCTTGCTGCGCTGTTTGATACGACTCGATGCTTATCCTACCTGTAGTGAATTCAGCAACTTTATAGATTGCCTGAGCTGTTCCTGCACATCCCGCGGGGGCAGCGGAGAAGCAGGAAAATGATCCTTGAACACTGGAAAAAAATAGCATGGGAGAGCTTGAGAGCAAGCCCTGAACTTGAAACTATTTCTGTTTTTAAATTAACTCCGTTAGATTGGTTTTTCAGGAGATTCCAGTGGTTCTTCAGTTCAGAAAGGGCTGTGTTGAATCCACAGAATGTTGTCATGAAGATGTATGTTCCGTCTTAATTAGAACTAATTAATATGCTTCTGCTCTTGGTCTTTCTGTCTGGTTGAATCTATATAAATGATGAAATCCTTGTGCTAAAGCCCGTGCCTTGCGTAGGTGGTGGCTGGAAGTGCTCGGGCTCTCCATCCTGGCACAGCTGCTGCCCTCGTGTAGGTCTTGGCGCCACGGGCAAGAGCTGAGCCTGTATCTAACCCAGGTTTAGGTGGGTCCTTACCCAGGCATCCCACAGTTGTGCCGGCCCCAAAGCCATGGTGATATTTCTCCATAGGATTTGATTGTCCACAGGACCGTAATTACTTCCTCCAGGTGGTAGGACGGGAACTTATCTTATATATTTTATAAAAATCATGATCTAGGCTATGTTTTTATCCATTGTGGAGGCAGAGCAGATGTAGGCATTGGGGCTGGATAAGCCACTCAGGACTGGGTGGCTGAGCTCAGCACCCCCAGCTGCTCCCACCGGAGAACCTTGAGTCGGGTTGGAAAAGTCTTGATTTTCAAACCTCCCTTCCCAATATTTTCCCCCTGAGGAAGAGGAGGGATAACCCAGAGCCCAGCAGCTGAATGCCATGGGAAGCAAAGGGAGGGCGAGCTGTATGGTCCACAAGTCGGTGGGATGGAGAGAAGCCGTAGGTTCCTCATAGGATGTGTTGGGTTGGAAGGAACCTTTAAAGGCCAGCTAGTCCAACCCCCCTGCAGTGAGCAGGGACATCTTTAACTAGACCAGGTTGCTCAGAGCCTCATCAAGCCTGGCCTTGAATGTCTCCAGGGATGGGGCCTCCACCACCTCTCTGGGCAACCTGTTCCAGTGTCCTCCTCTCCATGGGTCCTTCCTGGGCTCGGTGGCCGGTGACCCAATGATCTAGGTTATTTCGTAGATGAAAGCAGAGAGATGACAGTCAAATACGTGGTGATGGGAAGCGCAATGAGAAACGCTGCTCATTAATTACCACCAGTGACCTCACACGGCAGGGGAGGGGTTGAAAATGTGTCCGAAATCGCCAGCGAGTTTTTGCAGGGAATTTTCTCTGATACATGAGAGGTGCCTGGGGAAGAAAAGGTTTGGCTTGTTGCAACATATAGAAATTTGCACTATATTGCTCGTAGGTTTTGCATGAAATCCGAGAACTCGAATCCATCGTGCTGTCAGAGAGGAGAAACGTAGGAACCGAGCGTTAAATTTGTAAGGAGAATGGCGTTCCTTTGTCGGGAAAGGGAGGAAATTGCTCCCACCAGGAATTGCCCTGGATCACTATCCCCAAAGTTTATTTTCTTAGGATTTTTCCAATAAATACCAACGTTGGGAATAATTGCCGTAGCTGAAGAGCGGCGGCCTGATCGGATGACGCCTGGGGGCTTTGGTGCCGGTTCTGATTCAGCAGCATTAGCAAAAATATAACAGCGTTAAATGAAACTTCTCGGCTAATCAGTCTCCATTACAACTTATCTTCAGAAGACCAAAATTAAAATGTGCTTTTAAAAGCGAACCCTTTATGATTAAAACCTTGACAACTTGCACATTTGGGAATCGCAACAAAAACCTGCGTTGGGGGGAGAGGAGCGTTACAAACCTCGTAGTGATGGTGCGCTGCTCTCGCGTTTAGGCTGGGAGATGTATCCTGTAACATCCTGGGAGATGTTATGTCTGCATCCACAGTTATATTGCAGCTGAAAATAGTTTATGAAATTATATCAGTTAGGATGGAGTTTTTAACAGGGTTTTTACATGAACTGTAGTCACGCTGTCATTGCATTTTGATACTCTCCGGTGCTTCATAGCATTTAAATGCAATTCAACTTTATAATTTAATTTTACTTTGTCTTTTCTACTGTGTTTCAATCTACCTCGTTCTCTTAATCCGTTATATTTAATATAGAAAATGCCTTTTATGAATATTCCAACATCATCCTGATGAAATAACCATTCACGTCCAACCCCGGCACGGCGCCCGCGCATCCGGAGCTTGGCCGGCGAGCCAAGCCAGGGGCGCTGGGACATCCCTTAGGATGCCAGCGTTATTTACAGGCTTGAACGCATCCCCTTGATTTCCGCGGGAGCTGCCGAGCGCTTGGCACTTGTGTTGAATCTCCCGGGTGAGTTCAGGAGCGGGAGGGCTGTGGTCCAAAGAGACGATGGCGCTCAGTCTTTGTCCGGTGGGGCGCTGCTGAGGGCATCTCCTTTAAAACCAGGTCAAGCATCCCAACCAACGTCCTCACTGGAAGCAAAGTAGGACGGAGGACGGGGACCTGCCCCACGTCACCCACTCAAGAGTCTTGTCTTGGAGCCCTTGCAGGGCCATGGTACCCACTCGGCGATGCTTTAAGACATCTGCTGGTCCAGGAGGCATTCCTTCCACCCGGTAGTGATGTTCCTCCATAAATCTGTTTTTCTACCCGTTCCCTTGTTTTCCTCTTTATTATGAGATCCTACGTCTTACCGCTGTGATGCTGCACGGGCTCGTCTGCAGTTCCCAGCACGTGCCCCGGACTGAAGTGGGATTCAGTGCAGCAGCGTCCCAAGGATGCTGGGTCCCAGATATAGAATCATAGAATGGTTTGGGTTGGAAGGGACCTTAAAGACCATCCAGTCCCAACCCCCTGCCCTGGGCAGGGACACCTCCCACGAGCCCAGGTTGCTCCAAGCCCCGTCCAACCTGGCCTTGAACCCCTCCAGGGATGGGGCAGCCCCAGCTTCTCTGGGCAACCTGTTGAATTCGGCGGTGAATTTGCCTGGCTTCTGTGCCAGGCTGGATCCTGCTGAGAGCATCCTTCGGCATCCTCAGCCCACTCGGGAGCCCTGTGTGCTCCCCATGCCACCTCTGCTCCAGTCTTGTGTCCCCTTGTGCCCTCTAAAATCTCATTTTCAGCATCAGTCCTGGGAGTTGGATCCATGGGAATTCAGTGGTACGTAGCTTGCAGTTTAGGTAGCTGTGGTGGGACTATAGATACAGGATTAACTAGAGATGGAATCAGCAATAGATTGCAAACTGGTAACGTTTGGAAAGCTAAGCGCTGTGCTTGGGCTACTGAGCTGGGAAAGGCTTCCTTCACACACAGCTGGGTTATAGCTGGGAGCTGGCACAGTTCTTAAATGACGTTCTTAACTTCCAAAACATCTCCGATGGTAGAACTGGGATTTATATAATACATCCAAGTCTTCTAACAGTGACCTGAAATAACTTTTGCAGGTATGATCTGCAAATCTGTGTTATTAAAGCCATCTGTCCTTTGCAGAAGATGCTTCAATACCACGGTGACAAACAGCAAACAAGTTTTTGGGGAGCAGCAAGTACTTTGCCTCCTGGAGCACGGCAGCATCTCTGCAGTGGTGTATGTCTCACCTCTTTGCTTCCTGCAAGACACACAACCGCGGCCTGCCAGAGATGCAGCACAAGCGTGGTGGGCAGGTTTCTCTGCAGGATCCCATGGTGGGGCTGACCAGGGAGGAGCTCTCTGGCAAGGCCCCTGATGTCTCTGTCTCTGTTTTTTCAGGGTTACCTTTCCGAAGGCTTAGTGACAAAATGGTATCGCTCCCCTCGTCTCCTCCTCTCGCCGAACAACTACACCAAAGCCATCGACATGTGGGCGGCCGGCTGCATCCTGGCCGAGATGCTGACGGGAAGGATGCTCTTCGCTGGTAGGTTTCTGGCTCCCGTTGATTAATTTTTTTCCTCCCTCCCTCCCTCCTTCCTTGCTACCCAATTCCAAGGCATTTTAGCACGGCAGAGGGAATTCCCCTCTCTTTGTAGCCAGCATCGCTACAAGGATCCTACGGTTGGTTATTAGACATGAGAGCCATCTCCAAACTTCACTTGCACAATGTCTTCTATTAGAGGGTTCCTTAGAATCACAGAATCATAGAATGCGTTTGGTTGGAAGGGACCTTTAAAGGTCATCTAGTCTTCCTTGTTTGGTGCAAACTTCCCTGGTACAGGCAGGCCCTTGTGGCCGGAGAAGAGTTGCCATCTTGATCTTCACTCTGCCTTATTGATCTTGTCTGGGATGGACACGTGGTGGTTCGGGTTTGATGGCACCCGGTGGGGTGCCCGAGGCTGGCCGAGGTCCTTGGTGCCTCTGTGCTGAGCCTCGCCTGGCAGGGACAGTCTGCTGCCAAAAAGCAAAACCCCAAACAAAGAACAATTCTGATGAAACAACAAAACCTTTTTCTGTTTCTGGGTTTCCAATAGAAAATAAGAGCTTTTTGTTGGGAGGCAGGATGCTAAAAAAAAAAATATCATAGGGTGGAGTGTAAGGACATCACGAGATAATGTAGCCCTGTCCCAAGAGTTTTGTGCTCTGTGCCGTGGATTTTAATTGTGGTTGGTGTCTTCAAGGTATTTCTTTTCTTTGAGGGAAGACATTTGAATGCCACTACCCATTTTCAGCCATTTTCAGGATTTTCCTGTAAGCGGGTATTGGAATTGTAAAGCTGGGGTGCAAGGCAGGGGAAACAAAAAAAGCTCCATCAAGGAGTGTGTAATTCTCAGCGCAGCGTTTGAAGCTCAGCTCCGATGTTCTTGAGAAGCAAATCTTTATTTAATACAATTCCAAAAATGCTCCTGTCGGGGGCAAAGCTGTGCTTCCCAAGCCAGGATGCGGAGCCGTTCATTCAGGAATGGAGCAGCTGCTCTGCCTATGGAAGCAGCTGCCTCCCTGCCCAGGGTCTGCAGCGATGCTCCCCCTCGGTTGTCTCTACCGTCGCCCATTAGTGTTTGGAACGACAAGGTTTAACGCGTTTCGTGAGCAGCTGTTTGCAGAGTTGTGTAAATAAATAATTAGACCCATTAATAATGGAGAAGGACACTGTCTTCACAAATATTTCAGTGCACCGCCGAGCTCCGCAGCTGGGCTTTGATTGCAGCTGCTTTGTCTCTCCCGCCCCGCTCCCGCTTGCGGCTTCCATGGTTCTTCTCTGAAAGCTGAAAATTAAGCAGAAAAGAACATTAAAATTGCCTCCTTCTCCTTCCTTCCTCTCGTCCTTGGTCTCCCCTCCTCGAAATTTTTGAGTCCAGGGATCTAGCTGCTCCTGCTGTCTCCCTGGGATATATTCCAAGAGTGGGGATGTCTCCATGTGCCACTTGTCCCTGCGGACACGGGCATTTTCTGGTCTCGCTGGGAGATGCTGCGCATGGGTGAGCTCCCGAGGCAGCTCTGCCAGCCCTTGCTGAGCTGTGGTTTGCACCGTGGAAGGATTTCTGAGCTTTTTGGGTGGAAGTAAACTGGACGATGCCTTTCCAGGGCAGAGCTAAGGCTCTGCCAGTCCAGGGCCCCAGACCCAAGCTCGCCCTGGGTGAACCAGAGCAGCAGAAGCAAATCCCAGTGCAGATGGCAGGGTCCTGGTCCTGCAGGAGTTGCACCAGACCAGAGCAACAACCCGCTTCATGTTAAACTGGGCGTAGCTGGAATCCCAGGGAAAACTTTTTGGACTCTTAAGTCAACCTCTCTTTTCCTATACTTACTCCTCGTAAGTAGAAGCGAGCAGTAAGTATGGGCGAAACAAGATGGGCTTGTCCAGGTCCTCCTCTGGCCATCCCCATCAGAGCACCCAAGCACGCTTCTTTATCCTAGTTTTCCAAACTATGCTTGACTCCTTTTTCAGCCCCAGCTTGGTTTTCATGCTGTTTGAGGACCCCAAGGGTGGCAGCTACATTGGCTGACACCAGCCATCTCCCACCTAGGTGTCCAAGCTGGTCAAGGTCAAGACAGAGGCAAAGGCAGCTCTGGGATGTGATTCATCTGGCTTGTGTTAGCTCTCTGCCTTCATCTGAGGTTGTGCCTTAGAAATATTTATTTTTCCATTACCGCTCATAAAGAGCAGCCGGAGAACAAGCTGAAGTGCCCGTGCTGGTGTAGCACGTGGCTGCAGGTGAGAGCAGTCCTGTCCCGGCTGCCCGGGTGAGATGCCCCGGAGCATCCATATGGGAACCTACTTTGCAGGTTTCCTGAGAGTCCACAGCAGGTTAGAGATTCAGGAGATGGGATTTGGCAGATCCCAGGCTGGACTCAGCCAAAGTGCCTCGAGCATCCCTGCCTCTCTGCTTTCCAGCCCTGTGCAATCCCTTAATAAGCCCCCAGATGACGGCAAGATACTTAGTTAATGGGTGGGGATCAAAACCGAACCTCAAAATACGTATTCCTTTTGGGTTGCTTTAAAAATAGTCTGTGGAGTTATTACAGGAATGTCCTGGCCCCGTGCCCCATTTTTCTGGCCTCCTCCTATACCAGTAAGTAAAGAAGAGCCGGGATGGGAGCCCGGCAGTGAGGCAGGGTGCCCCGTGGTGTCCCGTGCCACCTACTCTCTTCAGTCTGCCGGTGTCCAAAAAGAAGGAAAATAAAACCCTCAAACCTCAGAACAGCTAAAACTGGCAAATACTTGCATGGCAGCAGGGGTTCATCTTTGCTTTTGCTTTTCCCCTCCTTTCTTGGGAGAGGGACTTTGTCCCTGGCCACATGGAGCCACACTCTGCGGCTGCAGGACGAGGCTTTCGGAGAGTCGTGGGTCACCGGCAAACACCCCGTGGGAAATAACAGCGATGTAGTTCCCAGAAAGTTGCAAACCTCCGGTAATTGCCTTACGCTGGATGAATTGTTTTCTGAGTATGCGTCAGCAGCACGATTTAAATTGGGTGTTTAGCATAAATCAATATAATTAACTCAGTGGACTGTCCGGGGTGCTTAAGCAACGCCGTTAAATTAAGGTGATCGGTTATTAGGAATAGATGTCACTCACTTTGCTCGTTACTCAAGGTAAGGAGCGCCCGGCAGAGTGGGACCCCCAGCCCCATTGCCCTCCCCGCAGCCCCTTCGCTGGGCGATGCTGTGGCACGAGCGGCTTCGGGTTTGACAAAGCCCAGGAGAGCACAAGAAATTTGGCTAACCCAAAGCTCGCAGGAGCGTAGAACGTCTCCAACAGCGAAAGCCTGGTTCGCAGACCTTTAGAGAGCCCCCCACCAGGAGCAGCGTGGAAAACGGGGAGGAGCATCTGTAACTGAGCGGCTGCAGCTCCCTCCAGTGCCTTCTCCACCCTCTGCTGCCGAAGCGTATCCGAAAGCATCGCCAGTGGAAGCAAGAAAAAAATAGGAGAAAAAGAAAAGCCGCCTGTCGTCGCAGATCTCCGTGGGGTTCACCGGTGGGGCCATGGCCGTGACTGAGCGCTGGGAGGTGGCGCTGTGGCTTTTCCCATGGGATTGGTGCTGGCTCCTGGAGAAGTCACTAGCGGGGCTTGGGTGCTCTCCCAGGGCTTGGCTGCAAAGCTCCTCTTTCTCTCTGCCGTAACGACAGCACGTTGCCTTTATTCTGTCTGTAGTTCATGTTTTTCTTTTCAAGGATTAATGCCTCCAGAAGGTCCCGAGGAATTACGGAAAGAGAGGATAATGGTGGGGAATTGGGTTCTTGAGAGCTATAATTTAATGTTTCCTGTGTTGCGTTAGCAGCTGCTTTGTGTGACTAAACACGGTGCCTTTCGGCTGCCAGGTGCCTTCAGCGAGCAGTGGCTGGAGCTGCTCTGAGAGGAGAACAGCCCCGACACCTTTGTGACTTTGAATACCCTGTACTTTTGATCACAGTTTGGGAATTAGCTTGACTAACAAGCTGTTTGTTTCCTGGTGGTCATCTTTAGTTTCCCCTGGAGCCATGCTGCGAACCGCTAGATGACCTAAAATTCTTTTTCTATAGGAAATTCAATTCATTTGCCCAGGACTGATGTTAGGAGGGTGTCCCTCGGTCTTTTTTGCTTGTCCTCTTGCTCTGTCTTCTTCTGAGGCTTTGTTCTGAGCAGACACGTGGTGTGATGGTGACCAGCCATGCTAATGTCAGTGTTGCTTTGGGGTTCTCTAAGTTCATTGCCATGTCCTGGCTCGGAGCTGTGCCATTCAGGGTGAAAGTGGCCATGACTGTGTTGAACCAAACCTTGTTGGAGTGATGAGGCCATGATGGATGGAGACCCTTTCCCAGCCTCGCCATTTGGACCTTCCCTTGCCCAAGGGGTGTGTTTGGGGTTGGCTCGGTGGATTTGAGTTTGGAAACCTCCTGCAGACCCATGGGGAGCTCTGGGCTGGGAAGGGCAGCCCCTGCGAGGTGCCAGGGACCTCCCAAGGGGTGGGGTGGCTTGACAGCAGCAATGGTCTCCAGCATCGTCCCCTGCAAGCTGGCCTCTCCGCCTTCCCTGCAGACTGATCCGAAGTGCTGTGCTGTAAATGAGTTTCACTCCTCTTGCTGCGGATCGGCCGGGTGCTGCTCGCCGGTGAAGCAGCCTGAAATCCATCAGTGGGACAGCACAAAGGGCTTGGTGGCGCAAAAATCCCCGTTGGTCTGTCCACCCCAGCCAGCTCGCTGTCTTAATGGATAGTCCCGCCTCTAATGACAGAATATTTATAAGCAGCATTTCTAGCAGACAGAAAATCAATAGTGCGGCTCGGTATTTCTGCCAGGCTGCTTCTCTCTACGTGTCGGAAGCTGGAAATCAGCTGCCGAGCTCTTGGTCACGTCCGATAGTGCGCTAAAGAATGGGATTAACGTTCATTAATGAGGCAGTCGGCTCCGCTCCGCTGGCGCCGTCACTGACTGGTAGCCAGTCCTGAGCAGGGGCTTAGGGATGCGTGGATAAATATGTCCTGAAGGAAAAGGATTAAAAAAGATCTGATTGCTAATAGCAGTTGTGGGCACTGTCAGCATCAGAGCCTTGACTTGGTACCCATCAGCCAGGTGGGTTAGGGTCGGAAAAACCTTTTTCCCATCGAGAGGATGGGATGCACCCCATCAATGGGGCTCCCATGCCCCACGATTTCAGTCGGGTACGGTTTCTGCTTCATAATCTGTTTTAATAGATGGTTAGGTTAGTTGAAAAGCTGCGCAGACTTCAGGGTGATAACGCCAGGAAGGCAAATTGTCTAGGTTAACTCTCTCACCCTGAAAAAGAGGTGGCCCAGCTGGGAGTCCCACCACATTTTCCTTGGAGCAAAGAGAGGTGGTTAATGCGGGGATGCATCAGCATGGATTTCGGAGGGGTGGCCATGCAGGAGGGTGGCCAATAATACCATCCCCCCCACCTCAAGTTTAACTTCTGGGTCTCATCTCACTGCCTGTTTTCTGCCCGTTTAGGGTGTCACGAGCTGGAACAGATGCAGCTTATTCTGGAGACGATCCCCGTTATCCACGAGGAAGACAAGGAGGAGCTGCTCAAAGTGATGCCCACGTTCATCAACAGCACCTGGGAAGTGAGGAAGCCGCTGCGCAAGCTGCTGCCCGAAGTGGACAGTGAAGGTACCATAGTGCCCGCTGGCTCCAGCAATGTCCTTCTCCTGGGACTTCCCCCGGCTGCTGTGTTTATAGGGAAGGGAGTAATTTCCCCAGGGAGTCACAGGAATTGTCCTCTAAGGCCAGGTGTATGAATGCTGGTGAACAGGATTCAGGTATCTGGGGGTTTGCAGTGCATGGTCCCACCTGGAGCTCACACGTCCCCACCGGTTTCCCCCCAGGTCCTGCTCACCATCCCATCAGGGAAGGCATGACTTGTGATGCAGTAGCTTCCTCGCAGGTAGCTTGTACAGAAATAAGGGTGAAATAGTCTTCCAAGATGATTCCAAGGCGCATCCCCTTCATGAAGGCCTTTCTTCCCTTCCTCCCCATTCCTCTCTTGGAGCAGTAAGTGAGGCTTCAGCCCACAGGTTATTTTAGAATCATAGAATAGTTCGGATTGGAAGGGACCTTAAAGATCATCTCGTTCCAACCTCCCTGCCATTTTCAAGCCCTCTTAGCTTTCTTGCTCTGCTTTTTGCGTGAACGCAATTGTACGGTACAAGAAAATAAATGCTTTTACTCCGCAAATATCTGAACTCCATGAGATGGTTGCTACAGGCAGAACCATTGTCCAAGCGCTCCGAGGCTTGGACATGACTTACGTTGGGTTGTCACAGCCTGCAATGCTTGAGTACCACTTCAGCCACTTCCCTCCTTTGGCTAAAAATCAGCATTTGGTTGTGAGGGGGCTGCAAATCACCAGCTTTTGGAGCCCAACTTCAGCTTTGTAGGCAGCGAGATCTTTCTCGCAGAGTGGCAGCCAGAGTTGAGCAGTGTGGACCAGGCCACGTCAGCCCTTCTGAGCTCCTTCCAAGGCTTAAACCAGGCTGGTAGACCTGGCCACCTGCTTTTGGGAAGATGTCAAGACCAAGCCCGGCTTATGTTCACTGGCATAACTCTTCGTTATACAACGTCCGCTATATGGGCTTGGCAGTGCCCGGGTTACCCAAGGACCGCATCAGCCTCTGGCAAGCAGGAATGGATTTATTCCCCGTCGTTACTGCGGGAAGAAAGGTCGCTTGCGTCCCTTGCATAATTCATCGACATTTTCCTGCCTCTCTGACCCATAATATATAACTCGTAATATATCACTCCGCTGTACTACTTGCCCGCAGTCAGTGACCTTATGAAGCTATTGATTCCTTCCTACTTAATTAGTCCCGGCAATGAAATAATCCCGTGGGAGACAATCGGATATCGGTTAATGTTTAAGCACTGAGGCAAGAGGTGTGGCCCTTCCTTTCTGCTGAGTGATTTTTGCCCCTAAAGAAACTGGTCCCGTTCACACAATTACATCTTTAATGGGGATATTTCTGAAAGTCCAGTGAAAAAGTTGTAAAGGAAGAAAGGCACATTCCTATTTGTGTTACCTGAATTCTAAGGGATTCTTCCCTTTGCTGAGAATCAACTGAATAAGCCACATCTTTAATGGCAGGATTTGATCTTTTCGCATAACCTCAGTAAAAGGAATCATGAAAGGAATCACAAGAAACCCTCTACCTTTAGATCTAGACTAGATTCTAGTCGCTTTAATTGCACTTGATTTCCTCCTCCATCATCGTAGAAAGAGTTCATGCTCTGCAGTCTTTCTAAAATAATTTCAGGCACTCAGAATTCTTTAAATATTAATGGGCAAAATAATTTCCTAGTCTTGGTCACGCTGAGGACTTTTAAAAATTGCGTTTTCCATCTAATCCGGCTTCAGCTGCACATAAAGATGTGAAATTGGTTATCCGAAACGCAATGTGCTCGTCGAATGGATCTGAGAGCGTGGAATCAAATCCCGACACCGTCCAAAGGTCTTTTTGGGGTAGGACCTTAGCGTTCCGGCCCGGGCTCGCAGCGGCGGGTATATAACATGTATGTGGTGTCCTGCGGAGGTGTGATGCTCTCGCCATCGTTTCTCCTGCCTTGCTAGATGAAGTGACACCTGGGGGCTGTGGGATTGCTCCGCTGCGAGCACACGGCTCCCGTGGCGGGTCAGATGGATGCAGGAAGGACAGAAGGACAAAGGATGTGACCTTTGATTCCTTCCTTATTTCGAGGGGATTTGTTTTGGGGGGGATTCGTGCGGCTCATCCTGGAAAGGAAGCTGGTTTTGCTTTTGAGGAATTAGCGAGCTTGTTTCTCTCTGCTTCACAGCCATTGATTTTCTGGAGAAAATATTGACGTTTAACCCTATGGATCGATTAACGGCTGAGATGGGCCTGCAGCATCCTTACATGAGTCCGTATTCCTGCCCCGAGGATGAACCGGTGTCTCAGCATCCGTTCCGGATTGAGGATGAGATTGATGATATTTTACTGATGGAAGCCAACCAGAGCCAGATGTCTAACTGGGACAGGTACGGTACCCAGGGCTGGGCCAGAGACCAGAGCCTGGCTTCAATTCTTTAGGTACAACTCGACTGGTGAGACTCTGATTGGGTTCAGTCACACGTGCTCCAGACCCACAAAAAACACCGGCTTTTCCTTTTTTATGCCATACTGTAATTCTAGCCCAAGCTGGCACCTTGCTGAAGCCAACGAGAGCTTTGTCATTGATTTCCACAGGGAGCAGATGTTGAGTCTGTACGTTCCAGTTATTGAGTATCTTTCTGCTCTTGGTTTTATTAACAGCCTGTATCGTCATCATTTGAGTTACATCTGTTTAAATGACACTACGGTTCTTCCCTCTGTCCTCTGTCCCTATAATACCAGTTATAAAATAATATCATTCTTGTACTTTTCAGGGACAAGGCCTGATTTGGAGCGCTATAGTTATCACTTTTCAAGGCGCATAAGCCCCAGAGACCATAGACTTGGGGTCTTTAGAAAAAAAAAAATAATAAAAAAAAATCCTTAATTGTGTTGAGTTTTAAATGGTTTGCTGAAAGTTGTACAGGAAGTTTAGAGCAGATCGAAGCCTTGAGCTGAGGTCTCTCGTGTCCTAGATGATTACCCCAGTTACTAGGCCAGTCCCAGCACTGGAGCAGGTGGGACAAAAGAAGTGGCTAAGAATTAACTGGGTTCGCTTTCCTATAGAGCCCCTTGCAGTTGAGCGGGGGGAGCTGGCTGGGGGTGTCTGCAGCGTTGTTCCTCTCTGCACAGCAATTAAATCGCCTCGCTTTCTTAATCTGCTACATTTCACCAGCATTGAAAAAAATAATCGAAAGAAATCCCTATTATTAATCTCTTTGCCTGAGTGAACCAGTAGCAGGATGGAGGCTGGGGGAGGACAACCAGGTGAATTAGGTAAAGAGGAAAGCTGGAAGCTTTTTCTCAGGATATCTATCTTCAGTGCCCACAGCTCCGGCATCCCTGCTGGTTATAGTCCCCAAAGCAGCAGCTCAGCTGCTGGAGGTCACCTTGTCACCCTCTTATCGCTTGGCTGTTCTATTTCTTGGTGTGCCACAAGAAGGTGGGACCTAGATTGTTGGTCCTGCCACCCAGCTGGGGACATTTGCTATAGGGCTGTGAATTTTGCCACACAAGCCGAGTGTTTTAGAAACGGGAAATGATTTTGCCTGTGCGCTGTGGGACACCTGAAGAGCATTTCACTGCCGGGACATAGAGCCCCAGTTTCTGGGATAACACATCTTTTAAAGGCGGCTCAGTTAGGAGCCGGTAAATTAGATGTCACTTTGAAAGCCGTGTCTAAGAATGGGTGTTGTCAGGTAATTGCAATCCAGGGAGATCGTCTGGCTCGAGAAGTTATCACTTAGCATCCTTCAGGGTTGCTCTCAGTCCATGATGTCGGAGTAAATTGGTGATGTCCAACCTCAGTGGGGATTTAAGCTCATATTTTTTACTTTTATGGCAACAAACAAGGAGCGTTCGCACTGTGATACTTGTCTGTGGGCTGAGGGACAGTTTGATTATTAATGTTGTTAATCATGTTTTAATGCCAAAAGTGGAGGGAAAGTGATGAAGGGCTAAATGAAGGGGCCAGTTGGTTTGGTTGTCGGGCTTTTATTCCCACTACTGGTCCCATCTCAGACTCTTGATAAATTACTCATCCCCCTGCCTTTTTTAACCCACAAGAAAAAGGTCTCTAATATTAATAAGAACTTGGAGATCTGTAGGTGAGCGGTATATTAGCAAGAAAAAGGCAAAAAGAGCAGCGTCCATACCTCTTTGAGCACGGCTGTTTCTAACGAAGCCATCGTCTGCGTGTCTAATAGCAGCGTGTCTTTCGCAGGTATCACGTAAGCCTCTCCTCCGATTTGGAATGGAGACACGATAAATACCACGACATGGATGAGGTTCAGCGGGACCCCCGGGCAGGGTCCGAATCCATCGCTGAAGAAGCACAAGTTGATCCCCGGAAATACTCACAAAGCAGCTCGGAGAGGTTCTTGGAGCTATCCCACTCATCCATGGACCGAGTTTTTGATGCCGATTGCGGGAAATCATGTGATTACAAAGTGGGGTCACCTTCATACTTGGACAAATTGCTGTGGAGAGACAATAAGCCCCACCATTACTCAGAGCCCAAGCTGATTTTAGATTTATCCCACTGGAAAAGAGCAACCATAGCACCTGCAGCTGAGCTATCGCTGGAAGAAGAACCATCCAACCTCTTTCTGGAGATTGCTCAGTGGGTGAAGAGCACGCAGGTGGGTCTGGAGTGTGCCAGTCCTCTTCCGGAGATTCAGGAACGGAGCCTGCCATCTTCTCCTCACCATCTCCACAAAGAACCCACGGAGGTGACCAGCGAGACAGACCCTGAGTTTGACTTGGATGTCTTCATCTCCAGGGCGCTGAAACTTTGCACAAAACCCGAGGATCTTCCAGACAACAAACTCAATGACATCAACGGGGCCTGCATATCTGAGCACCCCGGTGAGATTGTACAAACAGAGGTGTACCAGAAAGAGCGATGGTGAGGAACCCACACCCGGGAAACCCCGCTGTATCTCCCTGTTCCTCTCTGATGCTGTGGCCATTGCCCGGGGCCGAGTGGCTTCCGTCTGTCATTGAGCATCCATTTTTTTACACTATACCCCAATGCCTTTTTCTGAAAAGGCGAGCACAAACCACATGCCCCTTTTGATGCCTTAGAAATACCTTTAAGGGAATCAAGAGGTGTGAATGAAATACTGAGTTTCTTATACTGCCTTAACACTCTTGCCTTGCAATCTCTGGGACCTGTTTGAAACTTAAATGTACGAGGGAAAGATGACAGTACATGGGAAGTTTGCAAACAGAAGTCAAATCAACTTCTTTTCCTTTCTTTTTCTATAGCATCTTAAAATGACGAGGACAAAATCAGCATTTTCATTATGGTCAGATACCCTCCTGGTTTGACGGGTTCCCAAAACGCCAAACTTTGAGCTCCTCTGAGGCACCCGTGTGAGTACAGGCGGTACGGAGAGAAGCAATGCCAGGCAGTGTCCGTGGTCAGCCGTCAGTCAGCAGAGAATGGAACTAGAGGTAGAGTTTGGCCATCAGACAGAAAAGAACTCTTCGAGAATGTTAATGGGGAAGGAATTTGACCTGCAAAATATGGGCCATTTGGGATTTTATTTTTTCCGATTTGAAGCCAAAATTTTTGCTAAGCGCGTTCTCCTTGTTTGGTTTCTCGCACTTCAGTTCTCCCTTGTGGTGCACGGAGTAGATCTCCGCGCACGGAGGAGGCCCCATACGATGCATTTCAGCGTAACAACCTGGTGCTGTGAGTCCTGTCTCGGGCAGCTGCCCATCAGACCAGCAAGTCCCGGTGGTAAGGGCTGGGCAGGAGTCGAGGGGTAGAAACAGGGTGTCTCACGGTGTGATGCTGCCTGGCACCGCCAGCTACACAGACTCGGCAAGGGCACCCGCCTTTGCTAATAAAAAAGGAATGAAAGTACTACTATTTTCCCTTCTGACAAAGATGCTGTGAAGAAAACAACACTTCCTGTGGCGTTACATTCGTAACTTGGCCACTTTGCTTCCAGCTTCTTTGGAAGATGCCGGTGTAAATAGACACAAACGCAACTGATCTACTGTAACTCCTGTTTTCATCCACACTTCTGAGCACCTTAGTAATTAATCAGCTAACAAGAGTTTGTATATGGAAGAAATGTTCTCTACTTACATTTAATCAAACTCGGCAGTTTTCTAAATGGAAAAACCTGTAAATAGTGTCATAAAAGCCAATCTCTGCTTCCCTTGCCATCGGGTCGCTGTGCTCTCCGGCACGGCGGCGCTCCTTGCATTTGTAAAAGAGAAACTACTGTACTTAGTAACTCCAAGGTCCATATTTAACTATTGTTCTTATACGAATAATTTCTACCCTTTTAACAAGCAATCTACTAAATGTTCTGAGGTGTGAAGAAAACTGATGCGAGACTCGGATGGTAACTAACAGCAGCATTTACTGTATTAACCCTGGTTTCTCTTCTTGGTGGGATCAGGTCCAGGTTTAGCTGCAGGAAAGCTTGTGCTAGGCATTGACGAACCCAAAAACTTGTTCTTACTGTGAAGATCTCTCCTTAGGCTGATTGAAATGCCATTACCGCAGCTGATTAGCAGCATAGATGTGAAGGCTGCTGGCTGCGTGGATGGGATGGGGTGGAAGTCCTGGGGCAGGGGTGGAGAAGGCATCTGGAAGGCAAAGCCATCGGAGAAGGCACCTGGAAGGTAAAGCCATTGGGCTCTGGTCTTTGCTTCGAGTGTTTGGTCGTCCCCCACAGCAGTTCAGAAAGGGGAAACAAGGGAGAAACAGAGGGTTGGTTTCCAGTGTGTTGCAGATTATTGATATACCTCAACTAAAGCTCAGCACTTTTACTCGCGGTGGGAGAAATTCAGACGCTGAAGAAGCAGCCCTTGCAGCGGAGCGGATCTGAATCCGGCCCCGGCAGCCCACGACTTGCTGCCCATGGTCCCGCTCGACTTTGCCGTGCACCGGCAGCAGCCAGCAAAGGCTGGGAAGGGGATTGCCGGCGCTCGAGTGAGTGTGTCCCCAGGGAGGAGGAGGCGGCAGCAGCCGCAGTTGTATCCCATCGCTCCCTGGTGCCACCTGGGAGAAGAGGAGCAGATAGCGCCCGGCCTCTGATGGGAGACGCACAAACGCTGCAGCCGGAGGCATCAACTGAAAATTAGATATTTGGGAGCCGACGTAGTTTAAACCTGAAGGGTAAGATCAGCAACGCGAGAGCTGACTTTTAAAACTCTCTTCGGACAGATTGAGCGACTATTTGCTACCGTCGGGTTAAACACAGAGACGTGCTGACACGTGAAATCGGCAGCGGTCAAACCTCGCCAGCGTTTTCCTCGGCGGACATCAGTCACCACGTCCTCTGAAACCAGAAGCCATTTTCCATGGGTTGTTACATTTGGGCTGAACGTCTTCACCGGAGGCGTACGGGACTATTTATTATGGCCATGAAAGTAACACTTTTGCTTTTGAATATTGTCTTCTAAGGAGAAGTGGGAGCTTGAGGGCCCACAGGTGAAAGGGTAACATTAACTTCATGAGAAGCCAACGGAGCGTATTGCTGCTGCTCCGGGTTTTCCATCTCAGCTCGTGAGATGTTCCAAAACTTCGGCGTCACGTGCTGGGAAAGCGGGGGGAACGAGAGGGGTGGCTTTAATGTGTTACCTGAGTGTGCTCAGCCGATCACAAGCCAGATCTATTTCTCGTCTACAATAAAATTTAAGGCCTGAGCCTTCCTCGCTTGGCAGCGTGTAATTATTTTGCTTATTACGAGACTTGAAATGTTTATTCCAGTACTCGCGTCTAGGTTTCTTCTGCAAATCACAGAATCTTTTAGGTTGGAAAAAATCACGAATGATGAGAGTGATCCCGAACTGCCTGCATTTGCGCATGCATCGCGAGAATATTTGCATTCTGGGTGGTATTGGGTGAATATTTGGTGTTGGGTGGTATTTCACGTCACGGGGAGGGGATTTAGACCTCGTCACCAACACGGTGACTTCTGCAAACTGCTTCTTCTTGCAGGTGTTTGAAGAATCATTTCGGTGCAAGGTTAACCATCGGGCGTTTCAATAAACTGGCAGATGTTACTGATTTGGAAAAGAGAAAAAAGGGAGCGTGGCTGTTGTTAATAATACAGATAGTGTGTTGAGGCACCGAGGCCACAGGGCGCTGGGATGGGTGGACGTCATGGATTCAGAGATGTGCTGGTGCGGGCGTGCTGAGCAGAGGGAGGAGGGACGGAGGATGCTCGTTGTGATCTCCGAGGCTCAGGAGCTAGCGATGTGGTCCTGTTTGGTGACACGGAGAGGCACCGCAATGACAACGCAGGGGACTTCGCTGAGAGAAGAGCAGAGGGACTGCAGATGTCTCCAAGCTGAGGAGGACCTTGAGTTTAGAGGCTGGCGTTTAAGCCAGCGGTCAGGTATGTAAGTGCCCTCGTGGGTGCCAGCCGTTGTGGCCGGCCTTTTACATGGTTTTATTTGACGAACAGAAGGAGCAGCATCCCCCGTCCCTGAACCTATGGGAGCCGCTGGTGGTGGCCTCCATGCAGGGGTCTGTCCTTCCACTACAGCCACCCACCAGACACAAGTCGGGGACTGGGAATCCATCAAGGAGCCGAGAGCGCAGCTGCCTGCTCAGCTGCTCTTCAAAACACCTTTAAATGTCAAAACGATGCTTCAGTTGCTGGCCCGGTGATTGGGTTTTTTCCCCAGTCACAAATACGTGACTGTTTTTACTGCAGTTTATTTTTGATCGTGTTGGGATTCGGCAGCTGTTACACCATCACAGAGCTGCGTTAACCCCATCTTCGGAGCTTTACCATGAGAGTCATGAAAAAATCAACTTCAGCTTACTTTTAAATACGGTTTTGGGGACATCCTGGGAAGTGTTTCCGCCGCAAGCCCCAGCCAGACCCCAAAGTAAAACCACAACGCGGCGCCACTGAGGATCACAAATGGAGCTATCTGAGACTGGACCGCTTAATGATCCTTTCTGCCCTTTCGAATCTAAAAAACACGTATTTGAGCGATTTCATGCCACCATCTAGCATTTTGGAGAGCTTGAGGTGAGAGCGCTGCATAGCGTGGCATGCAGTCGTTTCAGGTTGGAAATGTGGGGTTTTTTGATTTCTTTTTTTCTATTGATGGTAAGAGGAATTGGAAGAGGACAAATACACCATACGGTGTTTGCTCGTGAATAGTTGCCTTTGACATTTTCAAAGGCAGAGTTTGATTTTTTTTCAAGTAGCACAATAGTCGGGTGAACGTAGTCCTCTCAAAGTGCATCTTCGCTTTCCGAGACCCTGCACACCACGGTGTTTTGAACGGCCATCTGGCCGCTGCCGGAGCTGCTTTATAACAATCACGTCGCTAAATTCAAAGAGTAGGATTGTATCTATCCAAAAAAAAAAAAAAAAAAAAAAAAAAANGTCTTAAAAAGACAACCTTTTCTCACGGGGTCTTATCCCATCGGCTCTTGGGTTGCCCCAGAATAGATTGCAACAAAAGGGTTGCTTTGATTAGTCTTGCAGTGAAAATAAGGTGGCTTAGGAAGTCTGCGTACATTTTTATTAAGCTTTGGAGAGAATATACCCAAGTACGTCTTTGACAGGACAGACTATACCTAAAAACGTAATTAATTCCTGTGCTGTGTCACTGCTGCATGAAGCGTGTGTACACACAGGCAGTATTATTGTTTTAAGTTTAAGCAATATATAATACTCCTCCCAGAAAATGGTAATAGCTGTAGGTAAAAGTGCTTCAAGGTGCGATTTGAACTTATTCTCCGTGCTTCGGTGTCCGTGGGTGAGAACCACTCGGGGCACGTCTGACGACTGGTTACGTGCTTGGCTGCCAGTTCTCTGCGTGGGAATAGCTTGGTGTGCCAGCTTCTATTCCTGGGAATTCCTACCTAGGTCATACTGGTGGGGGTGGAAATATCTGGGGTAATTAAACAAAACTGGGATAGTCCAGGCTGCAGAGTGGAGCAGGTAGGAATAACCGGTGTGGGGGATTGGTTCTGATCAGGGATAGCAGAAGGAAGAAATGTGATTTATTTGAGTTGGTTTGGTTTTTTTTTTAAGAATAAGGAGTTTCTCATGATATCCTATTTTTATCCAGCTCTGCACTAAAAGGCCACTTTATAAAACAGATTGGAACTGCCTAAGTCTAGTGCCAAGTCTAATAAAAACAGTCCACAGCGGAGCAGCCTGAACCTCGCGGCTTGGCTAAACCCACCGTCACAAACCAGCTGCTAAAAATGCAAAATCTTCAAGCTCGGCAGAACCTTCAGCCCTGTCTCGCATCCCCTGGGCTGCTTGGGCGCCTGGGGCTGCCACCAGCTCCTCCATAGTGCTGCGGACACCTCCTGCCAGCTCTGCCCGGGGAGCAGGAGGGGATGAGCTGGTGGTGATGCCCTGTCTCACTGCCGTGGCCCAAGCGTTTTTCCATCCCTCACTGCCTGTTACGGCAGCTCCTTCCGTAACCGCCACCAAAAACCATCCAGGCACCGCCGGGCAATTCTTACAACTATTTAAAAGCAGCCGGTCTACATTTCTAACCGTACACAAACCAGTTTGGTTTTTGACTTAACAAATGTGGGTGCAATGCCGACCGTGGTCACTTTTTTTTCCTCCCTGTCATTTCTCTTCTGCTGCAGGTTGGCATTTCATTGCAAGAAGCGCAATGCCGGGTTAGCAAACGCCCTGGGAATGCCGTGCCTTCCAGCAGGAGCTGCGCGGCGCCGGGATAGAGCAGGGAGGACCAGGCTGGCGGCGTCTCCGCAGTTATCGCAGTAACTATTTGGAAATCCTGGGGCATTTCTGATAGTCCCCCTGGCACTTCAGGAGGGAAGTGGAGATCGATGGAACAGCCTGAACACAGACAGGTCCAATTTATAAAGGGAAGTTGAGCTCCAGGGTGAGGAACCATCTGGCTGCGAACGGGGCCGGGTGATGGGACAGGCGTTTCCATGCTGTCACCACCCCACCGCTCACGGAGCGAGAATAGGGTGGGTCGATGTCAGAGGGATGGGGTGAAATAGGTGGTGGAATGACTATAATAAACAAAAATTCCCTTTAAAAATGTGTGCTGTCTGCCCCTAAATCCTGCTGGCCACTGTTAACCGCTTTGGTGCCAGCAGGAGTGCCCAGGAGTAAAAAAACTCTTGCCCTGCACGAGTTCAGTGCTGCATCTCCCCCTGTGAGAAGGAGAACAGTGAAAACACACTGCCGGTGGGAGATGGGATGGGGAAGAGAGCACGTGAGCATACAGAGGTGATGAAATGTCCCTGCTGAGCAATAACGTGCACTAAGGGAAGAAAATGTTTTCAGCCTGAAGCATTTTTGCTCTGTTCTGCAAGGGACCTGTGCTCACCAGCGGCTGGGTGCCGGGAAGCCGCCGGTCATCCAGGTAAGTCCTTCTCTAAAACACTCGACAGCGTTGCAGGAGGTGGAAGATGAAAGGGAACATGCCATGTGTGTGAAATGGGCTCAGCCAGGCACGGCAGATCTTCTGTGCACGTATAGAAATACACGTGTGTCACGCGCTGAATGCCCGTGCCTCAGGCCTCTGGATTGGGAAGGTTTGTTTCCACCCTTAACGTTCCATCTTTCCTTCTCATCACAAAGCTCAGCCACATCTCTTCAGCCTCCTTCACCCCTGGAGATGTGAATTCCTTCTCCATGATGAGAGCTTCTTGGCACCGTTATAGGAATAAAAACACCCGGAGCCCGGGATACCACAGAGGATCTGAGCTGTCCACATACAAATCATCGCTTTTTCTGCCTGCTGGAGGTGGTCGATACTTGAGTTATTCTATCCTGGAGCGAGTAGCTCATATTTTTAGGAGTTTGATGAGCCTAAGCATGGTTGTGGATGGGCAGCATTAGTATCCTACGGCCATAGCACCCTGAGAACGCCCGATCTCTGTGATCCTACCAAGGAAGACTCATCAGTCCCCCAAGCAGTGACTGCTGGGGAGGAGGAGACCTTCAACTGAGAAGGTCTCCTCAGGGTCAAGAGTCAATTGTTTGGCACAGATGGGTGTGAGGAAGGCCAGGCAAGGCAAGAGGGATATGCGGACTCCTGCTGTCTGTCTGGTGTAGATAAACATTCCCCAGGGAGGTCCAGAAACAAGAGACAATCCTCCTGGAAACAGTTAAAAACGATTTGGAGGGGCCTCCAGATCTTCCCTGTGTAATCCCATGCAACTGGCCGTTGTGAAAGGAAGGAGGAAGAAAAGCCTCTCTCTCCAGAGAAGATGGTAGATGATGGTTGTTCACTGCAGGCTGAAAAGGCTGTCACTGCAGCAAAACCAGGCCTTACGTTTGAGTGCTTCTGTGGGTAATTCAGCGTGGTCTCTGTGGTCCCACAAACCGAGGTAGCTCATTATTCTCTCCCTGCAAAAAGATGCAGAGAAATTAGCTTTTCTGGCCAAAATTAGCAGCAAATCAGGGGCTCACGTCGCCCATGCCATCTCGGCCACTGTGCATCTCATCCTGCTGTGTGCTTCTGGAGCTGCACCCCACCAACCTTCCGAGTGCCGCCAGAGCCGCACGGGCTTTGCCTGGTCTGGGTGAGCTTCTTCACCCTTCCACAGCAGAGGGACAGGCTTGGCTGGGAACAGAGATGGTCCTGGCATGGGGAGCCGTGCCTCTGCAGAGAGCTGGCAGTGGTGGTTTATTTGTGCATCCACCCCTTAATCCTCAGCCAGGCTGTGCCTTCCCTCAGTCTGTGATGGAAAAACAACCGCGAAACTGAAGGCTGCGGTGGCAAAAATGTCAGCCTGTGAGCTGCTGAGCTACAAACTGAAATATTTAATCACAGAGCTGTTTACAGAGGGGCAGAACAGCAGGAGCCTTAGTTTCTTCTTTCGGCTGTGACTTCTCTGTCTCCAGAGACACCGACTGACATTTCGCAATGACTGAACCGGCTCATTAAAAACCAGACCGGGGCAAGACCTGCTTGTCATCTCTCCACCGGGCGAGGGTCCGTTCCCGCAGCAGGTACTTTGTTGCTCTAAATGGTGTTCCTCAAACCCGCAAGCACAGTAGGTGCCAGTAAATGCGAAGATCTTCCATCCTCTCGCCCGCTGCTTTGAGTGGTTCCCCCAGGAGCTGTGTGGTCTCTCTGTGCTGCTGCATCTTCAGAGAGCGTCACTGTTGGAGTACTCGGTTTCCATTAGCCAACCCTTATTTCCCAATGTGGTGTTTGGAAGTAGGGCAGAGCGTTGCTCTGGGACTCGCTCTGCAACCTGCTCCTCCCTGGTCTGCTGAGTGCCCAGGGGTAAAATCACCCCCGCTCTGTGTGGGGGTCCTTAACCCCATCTGTAAAATGGGAGGATAAAACCTCTGGATGACCAACTGATGAAAAGAGTGAAGTATCCTGTGGTTTTCTTCTCCAGTTGTTAAGTTTTTCTAGAATCATAGAATGGTTTGGGTTGGGAGGGACCATGAAAGATGACCTAGTTTAGGGCAGTGAAGTGAATGGGCCGAGTGGCAGCCTGCAAGGAACCCACCTCCTGCACCAGCTCATCCAGGGGATGAGCAGACACCGAGCCCACATGCCTGAGTCACTGGCTGAGGCTCCTGTTGGACCTCTGGACCTGTTGGGCCGGAAAAGAGCCAGGATCTGAGAAAAGAAGGGGTGGAGGGAGAAATGAGGGGACAGAGGAGGCCAAGGGAGTGGAGAGCTGAGCAGGCAGATGGAAGAAGATGAGTGGTGGCTTCAGGGGCTCCCGCCAGGTACTGGGGGCCTGTTTGCATCTGGAGTGTCTGGGGTGCCGTGGAGATGGGGTGCAGGACCGTGGCCGGACAAAGGTCTCCTTCAGGAGATGGATGTCCCCAAGCCGGGGCTATTGCTTTGGAGGGCAGCCCTTTCCCAGACACTGGGCAAGCGGGAAGAATTGTGTTTCCTGGTTAAAAGTCTTTGACTTCAGAGCTGTTCGGCTCTTGGAGCGGTCTTAGGCGAGGACAGACCGCCCTCTGCAGGGGAGGGGATAAAAGTGGGATTCCTGGCCTTTCTCACTCCCTGCCTGGATGAAACCCTATGGGACCAACCCCACAGGGGACTCAAACTAATGAGACCACCCAGGGGGGTGGTGGTTACCCTACTGTGACCTTACATCCTCCAGCAGACTTCCATTTTTAGTACTGGTGATGTGCAGGAGAGCTGCAGGGCGAGGGTGTACCAGCGGTCGGTGATTTGACGTCAAGCTTTTCCCCCTGCAGGGAGAAATAACAGGATCGCACCCATTGGGCGCGTGTGTGAGCAGTGAGGAGCAGTTCTAGGCCTGGGGTTGTGGGGCAGTGAGTGTCCCCAGCTCCCGTCAGCGAAGCCAGGAGGTGCTTTGCCTTGATGAATCGCGTCTGGTAGGTTTTCTCCAGCCAAGTCGTTAAACACGTCATCGTCAAGCAGGTCAGCAGAGTCGTTTAAGTCAACGGGGATTATTACTCTTGCGCGTTGTTGCCTGCGTGCATGTGGTTAAGCACTTTGGTCGCCTGGGTTGGTATTTAAGCAATGGAGGTTAGAGCAGAAAAGGAAATTATGCTGTTTCTGGCGACCTGGGCCCACACTGCACAGGCGCTGAGGCCACCTGGATTGTATCAATGTGTCTAAAAAATATAAATTCCCACCTTCGGCTTCGACAGTACTTTCATGGCACCCTCTGACAAAGAAGGCGGGGAAGAACCTCTTCCCCTGTGGGGCTGAACTGATAGGCGTACCTGCTAAATTAGGTGGCTTTTAAAACCCCAAGAGGCTCACGCTTTGCAGCAATATTTAAAAAATTATATTGGAGACTGCCTTTTCTCTCATAGAGAGAAGCATGTGATTTATTAAGGGAACTCAAAAAGTCCAAATCTTTCTAAACAGTAACCTGGTGGTGCCACCGGTTTGCTCACTAACTTTGCACCCGTTCCCCAGATATTTGGGACAGGGATAACGTCCGGCTCACATTCACGTGAGTTTGTCAGCGGTTGAAAATGTACAATGTCTTGTTGTCCAGGCCTTTGTATGCACTGCTGGGAAGTAAAGTTACCCAAAAAGCAACACGTACCGCTGCTAACTCTGTGAGTATTCTCCGATGGCGGCAATTCGCAGTCTGTGAGCGACTGCGGGTGAGGGCGAGTAATGAAGTGACTCTCCTGGGCTCAATCATGCAGAAAATACACGCTGACTGCAGCGCCCGATTCCAGGCTGGCCACACGCTTTCCCTGGGGACTCGGGGGACCGCTGCGGTGAGGGCTGGCATCTGGAGGCTTTTGCTTCCGACAGCATCTAACAGCTTCTGCTGGCGGTTTCCTGATTAGAGGCCGCCAGCACCTTTTGTCTCCAACTGACTCCTGGAGCGGTGGAGGAACAGCCCCAGGAGTGCATTAAATGAGGGCATTAAATAACGTCAGGGGTGCAAAGGGACCCCAAAACCCTCCTCGAGACAGAAGGGACTGCTCGAGCCTGCAGGTCAGGCAGCCTAAGCTCGACTCCTGCAAAGAAAAGGGAGCAAATCCTCCTGGAAGCCATTTCCAAGCACCTGAAGTGGATAAAGGTGATCGGGACCAACCGACGTAGCTTTACCCAGGGTGAATGGTTCCTAACAGCTTTCTGTGATGGCTGCATGATGGCTTTCTTCTCTGGCCAGCAGGCTCAGAGCGGAGGTAAGGTCTGTGGCTTCTGCAGCTCTGTCTCATGCCTTTCGGCATTGGCTCCGTTCAGCCTCAGCCCACCTGATCCTCGGATTGAGGAAAATAAGCCGAAACTGGGAAAAACCTTGCTAAGCTCAATAGGGCAGAATTTTCCAGAGACTCAGGTTCCCTTGGTCTCAGAAAAGAGAAAAATCTTGTTTGTGAAAGCTGTCAAGAATCAGAGGCTTCCATTCACAGCAGCGCCGATGAAATCTTGATGGAGTCAGGTTCTCTGTAATTTAAACTACAGAAGAGCTTCTGAATAAGTGCCAAAGCTCGCTTTACAGCAGAGGTTTTGTAGCTGGCTCATAACTCTCTATCCGGATATCTCACAACTGAGACGTCTGACACTGTTCCAGATCCAGATGTCTGCGCATTCTGGAAAGCGATACGATGCACAGCCGATGTAAAGGATTTATGGCTTTTATTGTTTGCATGAGATGTGAAGACTCATCATGTAATCGTTTCTCTTTGATCATGTTTCTAATATCAACCCTCTCCTGCAGGAGGAGTTAGATTTTATGATTCAGCTAGCAACACGTGGCCAGTGAGAGCACATGTCGAGTGACTTGAAATGCAAAGGGGTCCAAGCAGGATGTAGATGTAACGTTGTGGGTCGGTAGCTTCAACATGGCTTTAGCGAGTCCCATGGGTGGCTTTGCCCTCAGCAACGTTCAGCAGGCAAATGGGAACTCCAAAGGCAAAAGCCGTTTCTCTTGCGTGCCAAGCTGGTGGTCTGCTTGTCAGCTCATAGTCTCTTTTCTCACTTCTTTCCTAGGAAACGAAGTTGATTTGCAGTAGTTAGGATGCTTGCCTTTGCTAGCCTTACACAGGAGTCAGGCTGGAGATAATCATAGAATCAGAATGTGTTGGGTCAGAAGGAACCTTTAAAGGTCACCTAGTCCAACCCCCCTGCAGTGAGCAGGGACATCTTTAACTAGATCAGGTTGCTCACAAGCCTCATCAAGCCTGGCCTTGAATGTTTCCAGGGATGGGGCCTCCACCACCTCTCTGGGCAACCTGTGCCAGTGTCTCACCACCCTCAGTGTAAAGAACTTCTTCGTAATGTCTAATGACTTCTTCCTAGTGTCTAAACCTGCCCTGCTCTAGTTTCAAACCATTGCCCCTCATCCTAGCGCTACCTGCCCTTGCAAACAGCCCCTCCCCACCTTTCTTGTAGGCCCCCTTCAGGTACTGGAAGGCCGCTGTAAGGTCTCCCCGGAGCCTTCTCTCCTCCAGGCTCAACACCCACAACTGTCTCAGCCTGTCTTCATAGGAGAGGTGCTGATATTGTGCTAACAAGTACAGAAAATTCACTTTCTGGCCTCTCAAGCCACGATGTGGACACCTATGAAGGTTAATGGATATTTTTTGGCAGGTCTCTCTGTTATTTTTGTCTGTCACTGCCGTACGGAGACAAAAGCTCACTGTTCTCATCAGAGATGTTTCAGGTCTGAGACACCAGTGTAACTGCCTGTGATCCCAGTCTGAGAGCGTGGTGCCCGTCAGTTTAAAGCAGAAGCAAGAGTCATCGAGCATGTGCAGAGGGCTGACGGGACTCATCCTGTAACTCACTCCTTTCAGGTCTCACCACTGGCGCTGATCAGCCCCTGTGAGGTCCCTTCCCATTCTGCAGCACGCATACACACCATATTAGATGAGCGAGAGACAGAAAAGCGCTCTACGCTGATTTCAAGATATTAAATCCAGATGCAACATCACCAAACGCTTACTGGCGGGGTTAGACTCTCCCCTGAGGTGTCTGAGTGACACCCCTTTCCATTTTAACAGAAGTCAGCGGGATTTTAGGACTTCTAAACTTCTAGTGAGTTCAGTGTTAAGTTTTTGGTGGGATTTATACCCACTTTGGTCAAATAAAGGCAGGACAATCCCAACTTGATATATGGTGAGTGATCAGAAGAGGGCAGTCATTCCCCTCTGTACTTGCTCTACTTTATGCTTGAATGCAGCCTTGAGCTGATCTGGTTACACTGGTCGGGGATGTGGATATAGATCCAGCCCCTGAACGACATCGCTGCGCTGGAGTCGGTCCCACCACCAACACAATTCTATCAAGGCTTTCACCTGACTTGCTATTTTCGCTGCGGAGCTGCAAGTATGGAATATCTGCGAGGGTTACGTTAGTCCTCAACCCCCTCCTGGATAATCACACAAAAGGGAGACAGAGCAATAAACCGTTCAAGCCTCATGATGAAAATTAATTGGTAACTGCTGCGGTTAAAGGAGACACATTAAAGGCATGAGGTTTCTCTCCTGAGCCTAAATTGCCAGCCTCAGTTTGTGGCCCGAGTCCTTCTGTCCTTCCATCAGGACAGCTAAGGACTTCAGCCACTTGAGAAGACATATATAAGAAATGTGGTGTCCAGGAAGATGATTCAGAAGGGCAGAGGTAAGGTGCTGTAGATGACCTCTGGAGGAAAGCTCCCAGTTATGAGAATGGTGTAGGAAAAGGTCACTGCGTGTCTGCACCAAGCAGAGAGCTGTGACCACAGCACATATAAACCTACCTGGTTTTAATGCAACCCATACAACTAATGGCAGTGGAGAAGAGGAAGGGGTTTACCCTGATTCCCAGCAGAAAAGTAGATTTATTAGGGGATGAAGGCACCAAAAAGGCTGTGGCCTCCCCCTGTGAAGGCTGCTCTGTGTGGTGCCCGTGGTGTTTGCTCCAGGCGGGAGCTGGGCAGCTTTTCTGTTATAGTGCACTTATTTCTGCCCTCATCACGGCGGACGGATTAATTCAGGACAGGTAAGTCTGTGCAAGCTGCAACCCTACCTTCTACTTGCTCTGTGGCTGAAAGCGGACTGAAGAAACCGAAAGTTGAAGGAAGCGGAGGAAGAACCAGAAAAGCGAGATGAAATACCACCTGGTTAGACCTTGTCGGGTTTTGTCACCACGTCCCTGGCCGTTGGGGTGCGCAGCAGAGCGGAAGCAACTGATGATCTGAGGTCAAACGGGTCAGCAACCTGAAAAGAGGCCCCAGATCAAAAGCAGAGAAAGTAAAGCAGGAATTAAAAAGCAGCAAGTGCCAGACCTGTTAGCATGCAATGACAGTTATACGAGTCACCGACAAAGGAACTCATCAGAACTAGGGAGGGGAGGGACTTGTATCCACGCGCAACAAAGCTCCCTAACTGGGATGACTTATCTATGGATATATGTTTCAGCAACGTCATTCCTAATCAAGACAGGTTTAACCACAAAATGTCCCCAGGAGCCGGAGCTTTATCCTCTACGCTGTTAAATCGTTAGCACAATCCCAGGCGTAGTTCTGGATCGGGCCAACTAGCGTTTTCCCAAACAATTGCTGGAGACAGTGTGGGAATTAGCACGCTATTCCCAAAAATACAGTCTGCATGTGAACGTTGGTTTGGGTGGTAAAACACTTGAATAGCGTGGATGTGGGCCGTTCCCATGCAAGCTGGTCTCAGAGGCAGGGAATGGTCTGGACCCGTTTGACTGCAAAAAACGCCGCATGAGGAATTTTAAGCAGAATAACTTTAAAAGATAGAAGAAAATTACTAGGCAGAAGCAGAATCAAAATAATGGAAACAGCGTAAAGGTAATTAGCAGTGCTGGTGCTCTAAAGGCATAAAAGAGGTGAGATTTGGGCAGAGAGTAATATCTTCTAGTGGAATTGTTCTAATAAAAGATGCTATTTTTCTTCACAAACCTTGCCTTGAGGTAACCATCATCTTTACTGCCTAGTTCCTGCTGTCGTCTCATCATGTAAACGAGAAGAGTCTGTAGGGTTGTGTTTAATACGAGGATTATTTTAACCGTATAGTTAACCCGCGGCACTTTATAACAGAAATAAAGAGTGGAAGGTGAAGATGCCAGTTTTTATCAAGCCGCAGAAAATTTCCTCCTGAGAGATGGCTTGTCCGCCAGTCTGCACCGTAAAAAAATTCTGAGATTGGAGGTAGATAAAAGCTAACGCGACTGCTTCGATAATTATTTGTTCAGTAGCTCTGTAGGTATAGCTACATTATCGGTGTATTTGTGGGAGTGACAGGGCAGGTGTTGAGGCAGCACCGTGGAGGGAAGGACAAGAGCCCTGGAGTGGAACAGAGAAGTGATTTATTACTATTTTTTTAATTTACATTAAGAATCAGGGATATAAAAAAAACAAGAACACCCAGTCCAGCTCTGGTGGTGTTGCTTTAAACAGGATATTTGAAAAACTGGAAATGTTACAGAAGGGAGAGNTTTATCAGACGGACTCGGTACAATCTGTAAGGTTTATCATGAGAAAAATGCAACAGGAAGTATCTGACAGTGGTTTAGCAAAGAGAGCAGAACAGATAGCAAAGGATCAAATGTCTAGGAGAAGTTAAATGGGAAATAGAGCACAGTTTTAGGAGAGTGGAAGTGATTTAAGAAAGCCACCTTGTTGTATACCTTCCAACTGCAATCGAACAACTTTTGGGAGCTGCGTTTTACTTCAGCACAAACAGCTGGCTTCCTCTGAAGGGGAACCCCAGTAAAGCGCAGTGGCCTGCGATGATAATCGAATAAACTCCCGTTGTATTAGACATTTCTAAATGAATTCGCGCCCTGTAGCGAGCGAGCTGTGACACTGCCCGAGGCTGGTCCTGCACAGCCAAGAGAGAGAGAGCAGAGCCGGGGCAGTCGGCTTTACGGAGCCGAGGAATGCCAAGGGCTCCCAGTTGTTCTCTTGGCAACAGCAAAGCAACAGCATCATGTGCGCCAAAAGAAACTCTTCTGTGTCGAGCACCAAATATGGTGATAAAAGTCCTCAGGAGGAAGAAGAAACGGCTGCTTCTCTTGTTCTATAGCACAGGCAGTTGCGTGAATTAGCTGTAAATGTAACAGTCACTCGGGGGCTATGTAGTAGCATGAGATGGAGAACAGGCTTGAGAAAACAGGGTCCCACCCGATGTGGGACCTGGACAAGGGGATCGAGGGCACCCTCAGTTGCAGATGACGCCAA
>VWZL01003625.1:731337-777675 GCA_013396915.1 Stercorarius parasiticus
AGGGGTGCCTGTTTACCAGCTGTCAAAATGGGTGACAAATTCAGCCGCCGCCCTCAGAGAACCAACCCTCTCGCCGTCCCCCCCCACCCCAGGGTAGCAGCTCCTGAGGGGATGCTTCCCCCAAAAAATCGCCAAATTCAGGGCGCAGCGGCTTCTGCATCTCCTCAGCCTTGGCCGACGGTCTCCCTTGCCGACTTTCAACCTGCGGTCAACTTTTGCGGCGTGGCCCTAAAAGCTAGAGAGGAAAAGTTGGGAAGTAGAGCTGCGTTCAAGAGGAAATACCGTCAGGCTGCCTGGTATTTTTAGAGCTGCTCTCTGCGGTCCTTGGGTTTTGCCTCTCGGCTATTTGTTAAAAGAAGTGGCTGTTTGAAGTGCCGCCGTCGCAGGTCCCGTGCTCCCCTTGGCCTCGCTGCGCCGTAACGTCAAATGGTACAAGAGAAATACTGGTCTCTGGGCATCTTGGTGTATAGTGTCATGGCACGAATCTCCTAACTGCTTGAAAAAACCCATAAAACGTGCAGCAGTGTTGGTAAAGGGCTGATAAAAAAGGACAGTCTTGCAGCCAAGTAAACTATTAATTATTTGGTCGTTTTGCAGTCTTAATTCCAAAATGTTAGTAGTGAACAGCAAAGGGGAATTATCTATATTATGTGTATAAACACATGGGTAATGCAAAGAGCTAGGTAGAATATGAAACTCTGCAGGTAATCCGTGTGTGTGTGCAGCCAGCAGCGTCGTAACGTGGTGTTGGCTCTATTAGATGTGGTCAGCTCTATAGAAATTTATCCTGAGCATGTATTTAAAAAAAAACAACGTGTGTGTTACAGTCCCAGGACAACACTTCTGATAATCCCGTGCGGTAACGTTCTGAGTCAGCAGCGTGAGTGCAGGCAAGATTTGAAGCTTTTTCTTCTGCAAACTAAGGAAGAAGCTGTCAAAATGCGTGGTAGTGTGCCGTGCTTGAGTGAGTACTAATTGAATGTTCCTCTTTACTACTGGTGGCAGCACCTTTATTGCAACAGAAGGAAGACTTTGTTGTTACTTGGGCTGGTAACTAATTGCATGCGGATAGTTTTTCAGCTTCTTCTGTAATTGAAGCAGGATTTCTTTTTTTTGAAAGTCCTAACTGTAGCGCGGTTCAAGGTTTCTAAGTGGCTGACAGGCTTATACTTCACCTGATCGGCGCTAAATTAGCAAGCAGCTCAGTTTCGGCAGTTGTTGAGAACATCCTTGTTTCTCTCTCAACTTACAGCCAAAAAAATGCATATTTTTGAACTGAAGAAAACAGCTCTAATGCGGAGATATACCAGTTCTCCAGAATAAAGCAACAGTGGCTTTCTCTTTATTTCTGCAATCTTGATTCTGCAGGATAATGCCTTTGTCCTGCATACATAGATGCGCTTACCTTTGCTACCGCGAGCCCTCCCAGTAAGACAAATGGAGTAAAATCAAGAATGTGCATACATATTGTAAGAGTAGGCAAAAAATACTGCTGCTGTGGTTTCCATAGTACAAGATAATGGACTTTCTGATGCTTAAGAGAATTATTTAGGTCAGATCCATTAATGTATTTAAAAAAAAGCTCTCTGATGTTGTGTGGTAAGAGCTTTTATGAACCAAGACTCCAGCACGAAACAGTTCAGTCCTACTTTCTAGTTGTGCTGTGAGAAGTTTTCTAATATTTTAAGTTAAAGTAATTCAGAGAACACATGCTCTTTTTACAAAGGTCTTCTGAAATTGTTCTCATTTGAACTCACCTAAGCATGCTTTATATGCTGAATGTTTCAAGCCTGAAGTTGTGAACTTACTTTACTTAACTTCTAACTTTTCTCCTTGTTGAATTGGTTGCCTCAGAATAAGAGGGAAGAAAAGTGGTTTCAATATGTTAAAGATCTGCTTCCAAAATGACCTCCTTACCGCTGCCAAACATGTTATTAGTAACACCTCCCCATATGATTGTTCCTTTTAATCTGTAGATCTCAAGGTACCTTAGAAATGTCCTTTAAAACGACAGCTCGGGACTTTCCTGGAAGGAACCTGAAATATTATTACCAACATTTCTACTAACTTCCCTCAACAGTGTGTGGTCAGCTCGGGGAGCCAGCGGTGCTGAGTTGCTGTGCAGAACTGCGTCGCTCAGCTTCGTCTCTCTGCTCCTTCCTCCGCACACGTATGCGCTGGGGTGCTCCCGATGTAAAATGGAAGAAGTGTCCCCCTTCTTCTCTGCAGGGTGGCGGAGGCAGGGAAAGCTTGCTTTCTTTAAGCAAAAGTCTCACTGGGAGGCACGTTTATAGCAGTTACTTGCCTAATGTAATAATTTTAGACTGCTTTATCATTACTGAAGTGATGAAGCCAGCTAGCATGTGCCTGGTTTGTGTCATGCTTGGGTAGGCAAGGCTTGTCTGTTTATTTAAAAAAATAAAAGATACAGTGTAATGGTGCATCCACACCAGACTTGGGATATAGATTGCTGTGGGTGTATAAGAGAAAATGTTGGCCGTAGAGCATTAGTACTTCAAAAAAAACCAGAAGCAACTGAGGTCAGAAAGGTTGGAAAAATCTGTGAGGCCTGTATGGTCTTGAATTAATAACGCCAGTTTCTGTTAGTACGCAGGTAATTTCTGTACATGAAAGACCGGAACTGTTCATTTACACAGTATTGTAGGAATAGTTGAAATATATTTGTTTAGCCATCCTTCAAACTGAAGGAAGACTGCAGAGTCATCAAGCGTAAGTTGCTGGCCACTAAGAGATACTCCTCCTTAGTATTGAGGTATAATCCACGAGTCAGCCAGCCTGTGCAGTAATTGAAGCAGACCTTGCTTTAATTGACACTGAGCTTCCTGACTCTCTGAGCAATATAATTGTACCTTTTAAAAGTATGATGAAACTTTCCCTTAAAAGTAGCTTTTGCAATTGAACAAGTCCATGATCGCAGCAGCAAAACATTTGCTCCTAGATAAGGGCACTTGTGCAGTATTGGTAATTAGTTTGACCTGGCCAGATGCCTCCTGATAAGGCACAGCAGAGAGCTGTCGTCTGGTATGCTGAAGAATTTAATTCTCTTAAATTGTGACATAGCATGTATGGGGTAATTAATCAAAAATTACCAGTTGTATTGGATTAAGTCTAGTGGTGCACCACAGTCTTGTTAAGTCAAGTCCTTACCTTTGTCAAGTACTAAAAGAAGAAAAGAAATCCTTGCTCTGGTTGTGCTGACACATGTTTTAGCAGGAATTTTATTCCTCTTTCAATTCCTCTGCTTTCTTTCTAATTCCTCGTCACGGGGCATTGCACAACCTCAGTCCTCGCTGTTTTCACATCATTGTAACCCTCCGTCTTTCCCTCAGTTGACATCCTTCCCCCTTCTCTATCAAAATCAGCTCTCCTTTTTCTTATAAGTACACAACCATCTCAAGCCTGGCCTCTCTTTAGATACCGCTTCTACAAAATCCATCATAACCATTTAAAAACCTTCCCGTAAAGCAGCACAACCCATCCTTTTCGTGTCCTTGACACCAGGTGTTGGTTTGGGGACCTTTCTTGCAGACCTGTCCTTGCAGTTTGCTGCCTGCCCGAAATGGGGCTGGTAAATACGAGGTTTTGTGTCCCTTCATCCTTTCCCATGGCGCCAGATGAGAAGCAGAGCTGCTTATTTGCTGCAGTTGGAACATGCTGCATTTAAAGTATTTTTATTGTCTGGTGGGATCTTGCATCTGGGAAGCGGTTAGCTGGAATCCCAGACTCCTGGTGGGAGCTGTTTTTTATGGCTACGCCAGTGCTGCATCTGGCTCAAGCCACCCTGTGAGCATCGGCTGGGGGTGAGCGGAGGCAGCCTGGGGGCTCTGTTTTAAGAAGCATTAAACGACTAGTGGCATGGATAGATGCAGCCTTGCTTGTTAATTGTAAGGGTCCTGTGCATGTATTCTTGAGGAGGAATTAGGACTTTCAATGCAGAAGGACCTAGGCAGATGAGTGGCTTGTTCTTGCCAGGTTGGTGGCCAGCGGAGCCGGGAGGAGAGAGGGTGGGTGAGTCATGGAGGGCCATGCAGGCAAAGCACAGAGCTCCCTTGGCACTCCTACAGAGGAGTACGGACAGGGGATGGGAAGGGCGCTTGCTTTGTGGTTTCAGGGTAAGTTATGTTGAGTTCTGGAGGCAGATTCTTGCTAAAAAGGATTTAAAAAGTTTGCGACAAAAGGAGTTAGAGATGTGCAAGATGGGAGATGAAACAGAAATAGGAAACAATTAGAAGAGAAGGAGAGCTCAGGACTGAGTAACCAGTCAGGTATTCTGCTGGATATAAATTAACTGGGATCATATCTCTTGGCTCTAAAGAGAGGGACTGAATGAAAGACAAAGCCTGATTCCTCCCACGTGCTGATAATTCCACCAAGAGAATCATTTTAGGTGCTGGTACGACACGTCAGAGTGGAGGAGCAAGTCTCCTCTCTCACAGAGAAGAAAGAAAGAAGGATTTGTAAGATTTAAATCACACCCCTGAAAAGCCTGTGTCTGTCTGTGTCTCGTGTTGATTAGAGAGTTAATTGACAAATTTAGGAGAAATCTGGGCCACAATCTTGTTTGGTTCTTAAATAGTCATTAATTGCAACGAAGTAATTTAAATTTAATTAGAGTAAGATAAGGTGTGGTGTTTGGCCTGGTTTTTAATTCCTTGTTTAAGGTATTTGCTCATGACAGATTTGAAGCCGCCCTAACACCGGGCTGATGGGATGCGGGCTGAGGTTTGCTGCAACTCTCTATAATCACAGATCATTTTTAGCCTCACGTGCACGAGGAGATGGACTCACAATTGTGTAACGATGGCAAATGAGCAGTCAGAATTAAAAACAGTTAAGACTGAATTTGCCATTCCTAAAGGCTGGTTGTTTTGCAGCACAAATTGAATTTTGCTATCTGATCCTGATTTTTCAGCTGCCCTGAGTTCTGGCAGACCAGCTGTGTTTAGTCCACCGCTAGCTGGTTTAGGGAGGAATTACCATGTTAAAAGCAACATTTGTTTGTAGTGCTGGCAAGGCTTCCATTGGCCCTGTCTCCACGCAGTAAATTTATGTTCTTTACCACAAAACAACTAAACACATGGGTTTTGAGTGGAGCTTTTTTCAGTTGCAAGGCCTAACCGAACAAATAGAGGAGGAGAGAAAGGGATCCTGCTGAATGCCAGCGCTGCTTTCCTCCACGCTTTATAACGGGTAGAAGAGAAACTCTGATATCAAACTGATGCTGAAAAGTATTAAATGTTTGCATGTTCTTTTAATGCTTCGAAAGATTTTGAAGAAAATCATCAGATTGTAACTTGTAAGATCAGTCTGCCGTCGTGAAAGTTGATTATGTGTAAATTTGATTATAGAAAGGTCTTCTAAAGTATTCAGGCTATATTTAAGGTAATGAAGTTTTGTTCCTTAATCTAATTTTGGCTTCCATCTGGAAGAAATTAAAAATCCAAACCATGCATCATTTCATTCCTTAAAAAAGTCTCCAACCTGCTTTACTGTCCTTGGATGTGAACATAGAGAAGGGCCGGGGTATGATGGAACACCGACTGCAGGGGTTCCTTGCCGTGCTGACCCTTGATCTCTGCCTTCCTCCACTGACTTTATAGGCCTATTACTAAATGGATCTATTTTTTTCCTCTCCCCATGTCAGGATTCTGCATCTGAGCTATGTACGTCTGTCCTTTTCTGTCCTGCCATCTTCATGTGTCTTCATAAAGGCCGTGGTCCTGTGTAAGGTCTCGCTGTCATTGCTGTTGTCTCTCTGTGTTGGTGAAATCATGTTTAGAGATGAGTCCAGTGCACATTCCCTAGTGGTACTACGTTCTACAAGCGTGTAATAAATGATAATTTCTGCTCCGGAGAGCTTGCAATTAATAATTGAACAAAATGGGTTTGAGAGTGGTTGTCTCTTGGCGAGATTAAGAACTAAGCTTTTGAGTGGTACTAACAAATTTTTTATTTTGTTAGGGAAACATACCCTTTATTGAAAAGGATATATTCTCCCTGAAAATAACCTTCTTTAAGATTTGGAATTTTAAAAATCTAAGCATGAAATCTAGAGTTCAGTGAATTTTTGACCATTTTAATTCTCTATTTTGTTCTAACATGAAACCAGACACAGTTTCTTTCCTTTCTGTTGTCCAGGCCGCAAGATTTCATTGTCAGAAAGCTACTGGAGAAACTCAGCCTAAATGTTCTCGCTGCACTAGCCCAAGTCATTCTGTCCTCCCTGGTATTTGCACTGGTGCCAGTTGCATGGGTCACCACAGAAGGTTAATATTTGCTAACGGCAGTTCTGCTCTGGGTTTATGGTGCAGCTATAAGACAATCCCTAGTGAATGCTGGCTGACTGCAGCCCACAGCATAATGCTAGCTTACACTGGTGTCCCTGTATGCTCTCTCTACTCATTCATGCACTCCCGCTGTTGTAAAACCTTCCTTCTTTTTCTTCCTCCTGGCTGCCACAAGGCAATTTTGAGTTATTATCACTGCGTTAGAGGAAAGAGTCTTATTAGCATGTACCTATTTCTTTCACGACAGAAGGCCTGCAAATACAAACATTAGTTCCACTGCCTCTGTATCTGAATGATTTTCTTCTCCTTTTCCCAGGTGCAGTATAAAAAAACCCCACCATGTTCTCCCGACTACGAGTAGCTGCCACTCCCTGTGCGATGGCACGTCGCAGCGTGCATACGAAAGAAAAAGGCAAGCCACTGATGTTAAACCCACGAACAAACAAGGTTGGTACTGTGCGATTATCAAATATCTTATCTTCATCCGGTAATCGTCCAACGGACCTTGTTCCAGGGTTAAACCACCTCCAGGAGGTGTACTGGGCCACCGCCAAAAAAGGGTACAGAAGATGGAGGAGTCAGTGATCAAGTTTACTGCCTGGACACCTACAGTACAAGGACTTCCAATAACACCTTCTCCTGTCAGCCTGTGCTTCCCCTGGTCTGCTGTGGTTTACACAATCAATCCTGCTGCTTCCTTCTGCCAGATGAAGAGTTGCTGATTCTTGTTGATTACTGGCTTAGTTTTTGGGCCGGATGAGTTGAAGTAAAGCTTTAGCAGACAGGGAGTCTTATTTCATAGTTTGCAAAAGTTAATTCTGAATTCAGTCTTGCTAGTGATAGAAAGTGTTAGTCTCTCTGTCCTAGTCCTGGCTTTTTCCTGCAAGACTGTGAATTGGGACTGAGCCATATCAGTAAGAAACATCCTTGTGCAGAGAGTCGGACAGAGAGCATCTAAAAATAAGCCTTGAATGGAGGTAGAGACATTATGTTAATTCCCTGCATCAGGAGGAACTTTTCCTAAGAAAGTGGCGTTTTTTCCTTCACAAAATTTTTCCTATTTCCACAACCCCACCCCCAATCACTTTTTTCCCCAGAGTAGTAGCTGCCTTCAGGAATATTTAAACAATTAATGTGTAAACTAAAACTAGTAAGAAAGGAGATGAGGGCTTTTGTAGCTGATCCAACGTGTCTAAAGTGGCCAAGAAAGGTGACAAGTCTAGCTGCCTCTGACGGGGTATTTCCTGAGCAATGGAGTTATGGAAGCTGGACTTCCATAGTTTTACCTTATGTTTTTAATGTCTGGCTTTTCTCCTCTTCCCCATTCTCTGATGTTATTTATTTTTTCCTTCCTGTAATGCCTTATATGTCCCCTTCACTGTATATTTCCCTCCCTTTCTTTTCTGCCCATGGCCCTGACTTCTCCTCTCTCTCTCCCCCTGGCTTCTCAGCTCTTTTCCATGTCCCCTGCCACTTTCTAGATGCAAAGAAGCACGTGCTGTTACAAATTGGCCAGCTGGCAAACCAGTCACATAACCCTGAGCCTTTCTCTCATCAGAAGGGCTAGGCTGGCACTTTCCTCTGCACAGCACAGTCTCTTTTTTCTTCTTTTCTTTTCTTGGTCTCTTTCTTTTTGTCAGAATTGGAAGTTGACCAGTGGGCTCAAAGTATCTGGGGAGGATTAGGAACTGTGAGCTGCACCTCCTTGTGTCCTGCCCATAACTACAGGGATGTGTCTTTTGGCAAAAGTGATTCCTAAGTATCATGAAAAGAAAGGAAGAAGACAGAATACAGACCTGCGGTCATGTTTCCTACTGTTTCTTGTACAGAATAGTGTAGTGTGAGATGCCTTGATACCGCATGAACGCGGGTTGCATATATATAGAGAGATCCGTAGAAGTTAGAGACTGGCTGACTGCAAAAATAAAATGAGGATTGCTGTGTTGGGGTAGGAGAAAAGAATAGATTGGTGTGCTTTGTCAAGATCAGATTATCTCGAGACTTTTCTGAGCTATAAACACTTTGACATGCCAGTGGAAATTATTTCAAGCCCTGTAAGCTTTTCCAAGTGCTGATTATGCAACCGTGTTCAGAAACAAAAACAATAGGTCATTTCTTATTGTTTTTCTAGTGGCAATATCTTTCTAATTTTTTTTTTTTTAAGCCTGGAATTCTCTGGTGGACTGAGCACAATGCAGTATTTTTTGGAGGTCCTTTTTTTGAGGAGGAGGGAAGAGCAGAGAGCTTCTGATAAACAGCAGTTGATTTTATTTTTTTTTATTTTTTAATGTCTCCCAAGAAATTACACTTGTGAGAAGACAAAACTTTCCATGTTTGTTCGGCTCTGTTGTATCAGTTTGTCGTTAAAGCTGACACCTGTTTGAATGGATCTGTAAGCAAGTGAAGTGATACCGCTAGATATTGGATGCAATATCTGTATAGAAATGTATTTTGGACATTCAGCAGAGAAAGAAATGATTGACTAAATATGCAAGGTACTTTACCCTTTGTGGTTTTGTTGCCCGCAGTGTCTCATGTGCGCATATGTATCATATACAGGCACAGATAAAGGGCTTTATCTCTTGCTGGCAGCTTGTTGAGATCATCATTTTATGACTTGTGTTGCTTATGCTTAGTTTTTACAGTCCCTATCAACTCTCCAGAACATTTGGTCTCCTCTAAAATACGTGGGCCCTAAAATAAGAACTGCAAGATGGCAGCATCACTAATAGGAAACCACCCCTTCCCCTTGTGCAAATTAGTCTGCTCCTGTTCTTTGCCATTGGAGTATTTTTTTCTCTTACCATTTGGGGTTTTCTTCCTTTTCTTTCCCATCCTTACCTGTCCCCTGCAGGTGTGGCCTACACCTGCATCGTCTGTTTTACATTTTTATGTTTGAAGGCCAGCTTTCCAAGTGTATTTTGTCAGGGCAGCTCAGAAAAGGTCATAAGCTATATCAGTAATGCCCTTGCTGTTGCAGCCAAACAATTGCAGAACATATTTTAACGGCATTGCTGGCATCCATGTATATTTACAATCTTCCATTATGTTTGATTTCTGCTCTGTGACAGGGATTCTAATTACAGTTAATTGTCTTCAGGACCTTTTATTCTGCTGGAGCTCCCTGCTGTGCCAAAACAGCATTTTAAGCTTGTTGGGCGCTTAGAACACTGTTAGGACGATTTCATGTGCTTAGTACTGGCAATTAAATTGTTATTTATATTGCGGAAATGCTTTGGATTCTCACTCAAGGGCCAGGATTTCTTCTCCCAGCACAGAACGGATGATGCATGAGTAGATAGATGATCCCTGACCTTGGCGATGTCCATTCTGCCATGTAGAGGGGCATCAGCATGCCTTTATCTTCATGGGAAATATGTGACGTGTAACATTATTCGTATGTTTGCTTTCTGTGTCTTGCAGCAAATTCATGACTGAATAATTTGTGACACTTTCTGTATTTTAGTTGGTGATTATTCTACCTTGTGGCATCGGTTCTTCTTGATACTCTATAAGTGCGTGACTGTATTTCGTACAGTTGGTTCCATTACGCCTTTTTCTACTGTTCCTTTCCTCAATATTGTTCGGTTATTTCATTCTTTAATGTTGTTCTCCTGTACCGACAATGCCTCTCAAATTTGTAGCTTCGGCAAATATCTTTAGGCCATTGCATTAAAGACACATGTGCATGCACTCATATTTGCATGTATGTATATGCCTGGGCACATCTGCATGGGAATATATGATAAATTTTAAAAAGTAATTCACTGACAGTGTCACAAGTGACAGATCAATCCCAGACCGATTCCTGAGGAACTGCCTCAACTCAAAGTTAAAGCTCGTTGGACAAAATAAACAGGATAGGACAAGAGAATGTGAAGAAAAAATGTATGAACTTGAAGATCTAAAAGCAGTGGCTCCCTTCCACTGCCCTTTCTCACCATGCTGGTTTTGACACATTTGGTTTCTTTTATTTTAATACTTTTTAGACTCAGTTGGGTTGAGCAAGCAGGGTGTAGAATATGCAATGCCTGTCTGCCTTCCTGGGGAAATTAGGGTAAACAGGATGTGGAGATGTACTGCAAATGGTAATTGTCATGTCGCTAAGAAATGCAGTGCTTGAAATACAACCAGCAGTTTCTGATCAGTTGCAAAGAAAGATCCTAGAAGGCAGGAAACTTACGGAAACCGCTGGTTTCCTTACACATACACACACCCAGCCCAGAAGTCCCACCACCAGTTTTGTGTCCTGCCCAACTGGTTTGGAGATGGAGGGATTGTTGGATGGAGGTTGCACGGCCAGGTTTCTGCAGCTTCTGCAGCTTTTATCGACTTCCTTTAGATCTGCATGCTTTTAAAGGGAATAAAATGTGGAAAGATGGAACTGTTTAATCTGTAACCAGCTTTTATCATCTGTCTGAAAAGGTGCTATAAGTGCCAAAGGTGGTAGTGGTATTGCACCTCATTTAACTGAGATCAGCTATTCTGCTCAGGACTCCTGAACTGCTGGGATGGTGGGTGGAGGAAGGCAGGAAGCAAGCTGTCTTGGATTTTAATTTTTTCGGGGCTTTTTTTGTAGGATTAATGCTGTTAAAGGAGAACAAAAGCAATGGCATTTGCTCAGATAGGAAAATAGCAGTTTAATGAAATGTCTCTGGGGTGTTCAGTGATGCTCTGTGGTGTAGATGAACCATTTCGGTCATCATGCCATCATGGCCATGAGGCCTCAGCACAAGAAGGACATGGAGCTGTTGGAGCAGGGCCAGCGTAGGGCCATGAAGATGCTGGGAGGGCTGGAACCCCTCTGCTGGGAGGACAGGCTGAGAGAGTTGGGGGGGTTCAGCCTGGAGAAGAGAAGGCTCCGCGGAGACCTTCCAGCCCCTTCCAGTCCCTAAAGGGGCTCCAGGAAAGGTGGGGAGGGACTCTGGATCAGGGAGGGGAGCCATGGGACGAGGGGGAAGGGTTTTAAACTGGAAGAGGGGAGATTGAGATGAGATATTGGGAAGAAATTGTTTGCTGTGAGGGTGGTGAGCCCCTGGCCCAGGTTGCCCAGAGAAGCTGTGGCTGCCCCATGCCTGGAGGTGTTGAAGGCCAGGTTGGACGGGGCTTGGAGCAACCTGGTGTGGTGGGAGGTGTCCCTGCCCAGGGCAGGGGGTTGGAACTGGATAGTCTTTAAGGTCCCTTCCAACACAAACCATTCTGTGGTTCTATGATTTAAAATGTACAGCTTTACCATAACCGTTGGTGTTTGGAAAAAAAACCTAGAGAGGCTGAATGACTTCCGTGCTGGTGTGTAAAGGCTTTCTGTTTTTGACTTTTTCCCCGTTTTCTGCAGGGGAACGCTTTTAGTTGAAGCCACATCATAAGGAAAGGACTGCTACTGCGAGTGAGCTAAGTCTGGTTCAACAGCCAAAGTGATTTACATCTGGTTCCACACTTATAGAGGAGGTACAAGAACTGGTGGTATCTTTGTCTGCAGAGAGATGAAGGTCTTTAAAGGCTTAATCACCTGAGGAAGGTCTGGGTCATTTCACGCAGTGGATGGCTGTGCTGTGTCAGCTGTACCTTCCAGTATACATACGATGCTGCTTCTAGAAGAATAAAGATAGGAAACTGAGTTTAAAAACTGGAGGAGGAAAGAAATCAAAGGAGATTTCCATATTCCACACTATTCTCATAAACACAGAGAAACTTTGAATCTATGGTTGAGATAGCGAATACACCTTTGATTCGTATGTATGAACTTTATTTTTGCAGTGGAGACATGTTGTGCAATAGTGAACTTTGTGATTTAGCAAAAGGAAGCAGGGTTAAGAGAAGCAGCCCACAATCCAATGTAAAATTGCTTTATTTTAAAAATGTGTATGATGCTACTTCAAAGCACGCGATATACTGCCGAATGTGTTATAACAATGAAAACCATTCGATTAAATCTTCCCTGTGAAGTCGGCTAACTCTCATTTTCCGAACAGTGGCATGTTTGGATATATTCTGCATTTACGTCTTTGTCAGGGGCTTTGAATGGATTATTTATTATAAACTGCACATGTTTTCAGAATGCGTGAGAGTATTTATGGTATCGGGTAAAAGTATCCCCTCCTGTATATATGCCTGCAAACCTTTGCAGGTGGGGAAAAAAATTACCATCGCTAGTACTTCTCTGCTTGGAAACCTCTCAGTTTTACTTACTCAGTGGTGCTATAAAAATCAGGCTCGCGGGATTCAAGTCTCCTCTTCACCTTCGTGCAAAGTAGGCAAGTAGAATTTTTATATGCTGGTATTTATAGCACCGCTCGCTTTGTGTAGTAGAACCCAGTTGTTAGGTCCCAGCGCCAGATAGTTTGTGGATTAAAGGCACAGTACGTGGTGATTCAATGTGAGCTTGTCTTAACTAAAAAACTGTCAACACTTAATTTTATTTGCCTTTGCTCCCCCCCCCCGCCCCCAGCAGCACGTTGGGTTTGTTGCAATAAATTTGTCTGTGTGTATTAATTAACTCATTTGCGGTCTTTGAAGTGTGCTGAGTTTTCTCCTAGATGCGTTCCCTGCTCTGTCTGTACTTAGAAAGGACACCTGTTTTTTCTGGGCTGCAAAGAGGATTAAGTGAAAGTCAGTGGATAACACTCAGAGAAAGGGCACCTAGCACTGTGGGTCAAAGGAAACCAAAAAGTGATCCCTGTGACTTAAACCCAAATCATTACGGTATTTAGGCATTTAATCCCAGTGGAAACCAGTGGGAATTTGGCCCTTAAGGATTTGCTGGGATCTTAAGTGCCTTTGAGAACGTCAGTCCCAGTGCTGCCAATTGCTGAGTGCCTCTGGGTTTGCTGGGAATGGATTGCTGGGTCTGTCGAACCCCACTGGGGTTTATAAAACGAGGGAAAAGGCTAGGAAATTTGTAATACTGCAGCTCCTAGGTACACCAGTTTAAGGAAAATCTCCGTCCTACGAGGTGCTGTGTTTGGAACAAGCTGCAATCCCAAATCCAAAAACAAAGAGGCAGCTGATGGTCACAGACAAAGATAATGAATGGAAATACAGCAAGTGTTGAAAGGGCCCTGGGGTTTTTATAGTGCTGCTCTGGACTAAACTTGTTCTGTTCCAGTTGGAACGAGGATTGAATTTCGCTATGGAGGCTGATGGCATTCAGGTGCCTGAGTTCGGCCTGGGCAAAAATTAAAGCATCTTTTAATGTGGTAAGATCTAATTGTCACGTAAATAAACAGCTGGAAGTGCTTAGTACCACTTAGAGAATTCACTGTATTTAATATTATTGTAACTCCAGATACACTGAAAAACCAGGTTGCCTATAGACTGGAAAAAATGTGAATAAACTGAATAAAGATGGGTAGCTGCTCTGCTTAGTACTAACCTGAAGGCTCGTTTGATGTTATTAAGGACTCAGATAGTTTAAGGTCACTGGTTTCACTGTACAGGGAGAACAAGGAAAAACCATGTCCCAGTGTCATGCTAACAGTGGAAATTAGAAATTAGGTAGACTTTATTTTTAAGGGACTTGAGAGTTTCTAATGGGGAAGACGTGGCTTTTCCTGGTGAGATATTTCAGCTAGTTTAGAGCAAAATGTCAGTGTAGCCAGTATGGTACCACTGAAGGGATTCTGGCCTTTGATATGCCTTAAACTACTCATATTAGTGACTTTACTGACCAGTGTTTATCTTCTGAAAAGAAACTAAGCTTTTTTTTTCTTCTTCTTAATATCTTTTGGCATTGCTTTTGTTTTTGTAGTGCCTAAAGTAACAGTCAAAATATCAGAGATGTTTACCAGCTGTACTGGCCTTCCTATCCTAAATCACTTGCGCTGCAAGTACAGTTTGTGTTGAGAAAGGGTTGTTTTAAAGAGGCATAAACTGCTGACGGTAACAAATTTAGGGGGTAATTAAGGAAAAGGGGAAGATAGCTGAGATGTGCGTTTGCGTGGTTCGCTTCCATGCAACTTTGGAAGATGCATTTACATTCCCAGAGAATCTTTCAATATTTCTTGTGAAGTACGTAGAAGTGAAAATGAAGTAGATTCTTTGCAATATAACTAAAAAAAAAAAAAACCCAAACCAGACATTCGGTGTATATTCCTTGTGGTTTTTCTCTCATGCCGGTGCTGCTTCTGTGGTTGCGTTCTCAGTGGAAGTTTTGGATTATTCAAATCAGCTTTCAGAAAAAATTACCACGTGTTAGACCCAGCAAAAGACCAGCAGCAAGGGGAAAAAGTTCAGGAATGAGCCGTCACCTGAAATTTAGTTACAATTTATATATTGGAAGAATACTTGAGAATAACTATGGTTCGAGGGGCAAAAAAGGGTTTGCAAATGACTCATAATAGAAAAAGGACAAATTAAGTTCAATAATTTATGGCAAATCTATTACATGGAAGGTTGTCAGAAAGCATCGGTCAATTTTAGGGTTAAATACTACAGTTTTTTTGCAAACACGGAAGGTTTTCATTCTTTTTTTTCTTGGAGTAGCTTGCTTTTTAACTCCAAATATTTTATTACTTTAGAACATAGTATAGAATTAGTATAGAAAAGCAGATGGACTGCTTAAATCCGTGTAGTCCAAACAACTGATATTAAATGTGATTTAAGTAAGCAAAGAGAAAAAAATATGTAAAAATATTAATTATTTTAATTATGTTTTTTCCTAAGGAGTAGTTATATTGGTTATAAACCATTCAAGCGTGCTGAATTACACTAAGTATAGACTCTAAATTAGAGGATTTTAGTTAATGGGCTTGATTTCTACAAATACCTGTGAAAGTCTATTCAAACGTAAGCAGAGGTGAAAAAAGTAGGTATTCGAATCTGAATTTGTCTTCTAAAGTGGGAAAATATTGTTTTCTTGTGATTTTTCTGATTGCAGGAGGAATTTGGACTGTAATTACGAGGCATAAAACAAACCTTAAAAAGCTTTTTTAAACCTTTTTTTTTTTTTTAACTTGGCAGTAAGAATCTGCTTCCAGTGTGGGGAAATTTGAGAAAATGTGCTCTTGTTTTTTAATCTAGCTGCTTTAGTAAACAAAAGAAGTGTTGTTTGTGAGCAGAACTGCTGTTTCTTGTTTCCAGCTCTTTTCAAAACATTGCATCTAGCAGACCTTTCCCTTTCAGATTCCACTTTTTGCTCCCAGATTGATGCACAGCAAAGGTTTTCCTGGGTTTTCAGCTCCTGCGTTCGCATATATTGATTTAATCATTCACTGAACTGACCCAGTTGGATAAAGTGAAACAAGGAAAAGTCTATCATTGCTCTTTTGGGAGTGCCAAACTTAAAAGTGTGGTCAGTTGTCGGAAATGGGGTCAGCACTTTGAGCCAGGTTGGCTGTGAATCTGGACTCGGATTAGTTAACATTTTACAAAGTTACGCCTCGAGTTAACTGGCCCGTTGAAGATTTCGCCACTAGCAGGTAGTTCGCAGCAGGCTGTTACGTGTCCGAAGTAAAAAGCCAGTTTTATTGAATGTTATTGCTAAATAATTCAGATCAGTGTTTCAATAACAATAAATCAAACTCTTCATCCACCTTGAAACAGAGAATAATGGAAAGGGTGGGATATTTTTCTGGTTTAACTCTTCTGAGACTGAATTTGTTACAAATAAAGCTTTTTGGTAGTAGACCGTTGCAGTTTTCTGTAGTATGGAGAAAAAAGACGCAAATGGAGCAATTCAGAGAAAGCTCTTTGATTGTCGGGACCGACTGAGTGACGTGCATGTTCTTGGCCAACCTTATGTTCCTATGAAGCAAGTCAAGAAGCAGGTGTTATTTTACTTTTAAACCTTAGTCTGTCTGTCTCTTAGTTGTTCTCCGGTTTCACAGAGGAAAATGAAATCTGGCAAAGGGTGTAAGGATGTGAGAGCTGCGGAAAAGCTGTGATCAAAAGGGGTACCCTCGAAGGATGAGGAGAACCCCAGCAGAGGCAAATATATCCAAACCCTGCCTGCTCTGGCACCTGCCATGAGAAAAGGATGCAGTGGCTAGTCTGAAATGGCAAAGAGAAAGACATTATAAATAGAAATGCTGCAGGAAGAACTGCTAATTATTTCTCACCTCTCTTGTTTTCAGGGTATGGCCTTTACATTACACGAACGACAGATGCTTGGGCTGCAAGGACTTCTACCTCCTAAAATAGAGACACAAGACATTCAAGCCTTACGCTTCCACAAGAATTTGGCAAAAATGACTGACCCCTTGGAAAAGTAAGCGCTCCTCTGGCCTTGTTTTGTCATGCAAGGAAATGGAAATTGCTGTAAAATAATTCATGGGGATAACCAAACAAGGTTTCTCTGCCACCACTGGGGTTTTTTGAGTTGTTGGAGGCTATTTTCACTTTTGCACAGAAAACGGCTTTCATCAATCATGCTTTCATCATGTGGCTCAGTGAGGTTGGGGAGCTTTTTTTTCTTATATTTCAGTCATGAGGTAACAAAAAAGAAGGTGCAGTAATTACCCAGTAACAAAGCTGCAAACCTTGCTGTAATATGTATTTCTGTAATATGCAAGATCTGGGTGGCAGGTTGTTAGAGCACAGAACTATTGGAGGGGGTGAAGGGGGCAGCTAGCACATGCTAGAAAAATAGGTGAGAGTGAAGGTGAATTGAGGGTTTGATAATTAGTAATGAATAACAGTATTTATTATATGCAGTAGTTACTGCTGGAAAGGAAATACAGGGTTAGAATTTTGAGTCTCCTAATGGAGAACTTTTTTATATCACTCTCTGTTTAATTCACTGGTTTGGTGAAAAAAATGTGAAGGATTTTGATATTTTTTTTTTTTTTTTTTTTTAAGAATAGCATGTTTTTAACATCCTGTTACTGTTTTCATATAAGCCTATGGGTATCCGCATGTGAAAATACGCAGTCTCCTAAAGGCGAGAGGAGCATTGGAATGGTTTGAGGCTTACTGGACCGCATCAAAACACTTTTGTTCTCATGAAAACCGAAAGATGACTTTTAAATCCGCATCGTGTCACTCGCTGATCTGAAACAGTCATGTCATCTATATTGGCAAAGCGCCTGGTTGCTGTAGCCTGAAACAAATCGCTAATTCATTATCTTTATGTCAAGACGACCGAGTGTGAATTGATGCACAATGGATTAGTAGATAAATGTGCAAAAATGCGGGTTTAATTTACGCGCCTAGCTAAGTATTTCAAAATTAACTTTTTGTTAGGAGTTAATTTGTTTCACAGCTGTGTTAATGTTAGGATTAACAAGACCTTACTGTCAGGACCTTACTTTTTTTGGATGAAAAATTCTTTCACTGATAAATTTTATTTTTTTTAAAATAGTCATGAGACTCCCAGCTGCATCCTGTAATAAATCCATGGGTTATCTTTTTATCACAATGCATGTTTGTGCATTAACTCGTTACATGCATGTTAATGTCTTATCCAGTGTTTTTACTTCAGCTTTTTAGTACTGCTACTTTCTCTTTTCCAAGTTTTGTTTAGTGCTCAAAGCCTGACTTTTGCGTAAGCAGGAATTTCATGAAGAAATAATATGAAGCAAGTTTGAGTTTTTATATTGTTTTAAATAAGCATAAATGTGAAACAGTAAGTGATTTTTTTTTTTTGTCTTTTGCTTCATTTCAGGTATATCTACATAATGGGAATCCAAGAGAGAAATGAAAAATTATTCTATAGGGTATTACAAGATGATATTGAGCGGTTAATGCCAATTGTATACACACCAACAGTAGGCCTTGCCTGCTCCCAGTATGGACACATCTTCAGGAGACCAAAGTAAGAATGATAGATATATATTGCTGATACTTTTATTATTGTTTCCTGCTGGTGGCAAAGGATCCCAGTGCTGGAGAGATTATTACGATGCCCCAAACATAAGAAGGACACGGAGCTGTTGGAGCGGGGCCAGAGGAGGCCCCGGAGATGCTGGGAGGGCTGGAGCCCCTCTGCTGGGAGGACAGGCTGAGAGAGCTGGGGGGGTTCAGCCTGCAGAAGAGAAGGCTCCGGGGAGACCTCAGAGCCCCTTCCAGTCCCTAAAGGGGCTCCAGGAAAGCTGGGGAGGGACTCTGGAGCAGGGAGGGGAGCCATGGGACGAGGGGGAATGGTGTTAAACTGGAAGAGGGGAGATTTAGATGAGATGTGAGGAAGAAATTGTTTGCTGTGAGGGCGGTGAGCCCCTGGCCCAGGTTGCCCGGAGAAGCTGTGGCTGCCCCATCGCTGGAGGTGTTCAAGGCCAGGTTGGAGGGGGCTTGGAGCAACCTGGTGTGGTGGGAGGTGTCCCTGCCCAGGGCAGGGGAGTTGGAACTGGATAGTCTTTAAGGTACCTTCCAGCCCAAACCATTCTATGATTCTGTGCTTTTCAGAGCACCACAGCGTGACGTCTTGGGTGCAGGAGCAGAGGCCAGCGAGCAGCGTGTGGGGAGAGATGCTGGCAAAGCAGGAAGGGAGAGGCTTGCCTTATGGTAGCTCTGCAGACTCCACTGGGTGCTGATGGCCCCTGTATTAAAGCTGTGCTACCAGGAGTCAGCTTTCAGTTACTCCGACACAGTAAATAACGCTTGGCTGGGATCTGATTTGGGTTCAGCAGTGACTTCAAAACAACCATTCAGGTTTAGCTCTGTGTTGAGGAAACCACTTCAGACTGGCAGTCATTTCAGCTCATTTCCACGGTACTCTCAACTGCAATTCATAGAGTATTTCTAGAGCCCTATTGCTTGAGGGCTTTAGTGCTGTGTGGAGGAAGGGCTAATCCTCCACTGCCATGCGGACTCCAGTGTGCAGTGCGGCTGCTGTGATAAAGACAGTAAGAAACGTGTGGTTTTGCTCCTGATCTGGGACAAGGCGGTGTGAGAGATGTACTGTTAGTTCAAATATACTTTCCTTTTCCACTTCTCTGTATGTATTGTAGACCAATTTGAAAACTGTCCCCCTGTAGAAGTTGTCCGTAGAAGAAACAGCAGCATGGGCAGGAACTCGGAAACACATGCTTCTCTTCACCTCTGCTCCTTTCTGCTCCTTTGCCTCCCCTCCCACGTTCCCACGGAGGAGCACCCAGCAGTGGGAAGCACTTTTCTCCTCCTGGTCTTGGAGAAGACAGCGTGCTCATTCCCTGTCTTTCTTTTTCCTTTCTTTCTGTTGCCCTCGCCTTGTGTAACGGCGTGCACGTTCGATTCACTAAGGTAAAGCCAGGCTTAGGATCGTGTTCCCTTCTCATGTCCTTACAGGAGAACATAGATCCTGTCATATCTGACGCTAACACCAGAGGTGTTTTGCCCTAGAGGAGTATTAAAGGTGAATGAGTATCTGTAGTCGTGTAAAATCCAGGGAGTGTCATGAAAAGTATTTTCTCTGTGTTCTTATTTTAGAGTGTCAAAGTAGCCAAATAGACTTGTGTATTAGAGATTTGTGTCAGTGATTGCGACGCTTTCAATTTGAAGAAAATTTTACTGGTGGACATTTAGTTTTACAAAGCAAGGTGAAAATTCCGATTGCCACCTCTAAAATATTTCTGCTTTGTTTTTTCTTCCAGAGGATTATTTATTTCTATCTCAGACAGAGGCCACATAAGGTCAATTGTGAACAACTGGCCAGAGAATGACGTTAAGGTACTACCACTGTATACATTTATATCTAGTTGCTGTATAATCTCCGTGGAGTTTCTTAAGATTTGTTAGTATTTGATGGAAATGAAATGCTAAATAATGAATCCTTGGCAGTGCTTTGATGATGATGGCAAAATTGAGCTAGATAAGAGAATATGTATCTTGAAGAGCAGTGTTTTATCCTAAATAGGAGGTTTACGGTTTGAGTAAACAGTAATGATGAGAACCGGACTTGCCAAATTTTTTGGTTAACTTCATTATTCTACCTTTTGGGGAGGTTTTGGGGAATGCCCCTCTGGGTTTTACTTATTGTGTTACATAGCAGTAGGAGAGGTGATCTTGTCCTCGGATTAAGACACAGAAGTGGTAGCTGGGTGGCCCAGATTTCGCCATTAAAAACCTGTATGACCCAGTTAGGTCGAGAACCGCAGGGGGAGATGAGGTGAATGATACTTACCTGAACTTTTTGATGTCTGGATTTACAAGAAATAATAATCCCAAGTTACAAGCTGCATTTCCACACAGCGGCTTGGTTTCTTCCTACTTAGCTTTCAGGGATTTGACCAGTGGATTTCAGCAAAGAAAAAGGAGCAGAGCAGATTCTAACATTAAGCGTTATTGCTTCGAGTAAAATATTCCTTGTAATTTATTCTTTACCTGTAAAAATATACCTGAATTTTTGCCTGGAAAAAGCACACCGGCTGTTGCGCTAAACTATAAATTTCAGTAATCATATATAATTTTACCTGCTTTTTGTTTTCAGGCTGTTGTCGTCACTGATGGAGAAAGAATATTGGGTCTTGGAGACCTAGGTGTCTATGGGATGGGAATTCCAGTAGGAAAACTGTGTTTATATACAGCCTGTGCAGGAATACATCCAGATAAATGCTTGCCTGTGTGCATCGATGTTGGAACTGATAATACAGTGAGTATGACCGAACTTTGTCTGTTAACAGTACTTGGTACTATAAGAGGAGATTTTTATTTGCGCACTTTTATTTAAGATAAAACCAAATATTTTATGTAAGGGTAAACGATTTGGAATTCACTATACCGCCAGTTAATTTGTCAGTGAAATGGTGCATTTGGAAATAATTTGAATGCTGGAACGCTGTAAAATGGACAGTCAGGTTGACCTGACTTGAAGAAACTGGAAATGTGAATCAGATTTAGGAAAGCAGTTTATTGTTCACAGTACTGATTTGTTCTATTTTAAAAGCCGCCATCACCAACCTCAAGTGCCAGCTGAAATTACTGAAGACTGGAGGCAGTTACAGTGGCTATATAAATGCAGTATCTTTGGTGTGAAATCTGTTCCTGTGAACTCTGGGAAGTGTATATTGAGGAAGTGATTCATCCGGCTGCTGTCTTTGATTGATTCTTTTTCAGACGCTCTTAAAAGATCCATTTTATATGGGCCTCTACCAAAAAAGGGATCGCTCGCAGGTCTATGATGACCTAATTGATGAATTTATGGAAGCCATTACAGACAGGTATGACACTGAATATTCTGCACGGAAGTATGGCCAAAACTGCTGGCGAAAAAAAATCCGTAACACACTGTCCTTGAAGCAGTCATTTAAGGAATAAGGACAGGACTAGAAGTCAAGAGACACGGCTGTGTTTCTGGCTCTGTAGGGATTTTCTCTGTGACCTGGAACATACTGCTTGTAGTTATCTGTTAAACACGCATGGAACAGCGATGGAACTGTTCTAAGCAGTGAAAAGCCTGAGGACATCATCTTTCCAAAGATAATTGATTATGTGCAGGATTTGTTTTGAAATAGTTTTATTTCTTCATGTGTCTAGTGATAGGAATATTTGCCATGTTCTGTAGGTATGGCCAGAACACACTTATCCAATTTGAAGACTTCGGAAACCACAATGCTTTTCGCTTTTTAAGAAAATACAGAGAGAAATATTGTACCTTCAATGACGATATTCAAGGTATAGCCTTTGTTTGTGTTCCTTAATATATATGCAAAAACCTTGCCTAAAACCATAATCTGCCACGTAGATCTGTTCAGCTCTCCTTAGATTTGTCCTGCTTTTACAGGGACAGCGTCAGTGGCCTTGGCAGGACTGCTGGCAGCACAGAAAGCCACCGGTAAACCACTTGCAGAGCAGAAAGTGCTGTTCCTTGGAGCAGGAGAGGTGAGTTCCCTTAAGGGCTCTAGAACAACAAGAGATCTAACTGTATATTTTCTGGTTCTGTAGGACTTGTGGAGATTGACGTTCTCTGAATTCCATTGCGGGACTTTTTATATAAAGCCAGCTGAAATACATTAACAGAAGGGACTACCTGCTTAAAGACAATTATTTGAAAGTTTAACATTTGCAAGGACTCAAGTTTTTCACTTTCTCACATGGACTTGAAAAAAAGCATCAGGGACTTCTGTGTAGTTGAAGGGGAATTTACTGTAAAATTATGGTTTAGTAAGAAAGGGGGGAGGAACATCTCTTAATTTTTATAGCACTGGAGAGAAGTTACACAGTTGTTTTCTTAGCAGGCGGCTGCTTGCAGCAGACACTAGTTAGTTACTGGGGCCACAGTGTCAGGACCAGTAGCATGCTTCTTGGTACATCAGCAAAATTGCTTTTGTGGTGCTGACAAAATAACTTAATTAGCAGAAAATTTCTCCAGCTGGGGAAGGTCCAGATTGCAGTAATTGGCCGATGGTGTGTTGTTGCCTGAGATCTGCTCTGCACTTCCCTCTACCTTGTTTCTCCTGCCAGCCTTAGCAGCGTGTGCAGCGAGCCAAGAAAAGGGACATGGAGGGGAGCACTGCCAGCATCCGCTTTCTGCCCTCTGCCTGCAAGGCCTTTATCACCAGCAGCGGGAGCAGAGGGAGGTTTGGAAAGTAGCTGGGCAGAAAACTCCAGGCCATGGTTTCTCGACAGGAGGGCTGCAGCACTTATTGTCTGGTTGGGCTGCTTTATTATGGGTGCGGAACTGGTACAGGCAGGGGGGGCACGGTACCCTGAAGAGCCACCTCCCTCTTTTCCTTAAAGGCGTGACACTGTCGATCCCAGGAGCGTGTCCTCATTTACGCAAACATTGCTTGTGTCTCAGAGCCAACTCCACGATTTTCGTGGGGATCTTGAACAGGGTGGTGTTTGTGATGACAGACCTCTTTTGTGACTTGTTAAACATCAAAGCTCTTTATGTCCACAAGGCTGCCCTGGGAATTGCGAACCTCATTGTTATGGCTATGATGGAAAGCGGTGTTTCTGCTGAGGAAGCCTACAGGAGAATATGGATGTTTGACAAATACGGTTTACTGGTTGAGGTAGGGGTGCATCATGCTTTGAAATACCACAATACAGATGGCCAGCGCTTTCCGCGTCCTTCTCACAAAAAGAATCAACTCTTTATCTATAGGGACGAGAACAAAAGGTAGATTCCAATCAAGAACCATTTACGCATCAGGCTCCAGAGCAGATACCAAAGACGTTTGTAGAGGCAGTGAATGTACTTCGGCCTTCAGCTATCATTGGTAAGTAAGGTTATTTTTGTTTCTGTGTTTCCATCATTTGGTTATTTGCTGCATTTAATTTGCTAACGTGTCTCCAAAGAGGTTGGTGACAGTGATCTGCGTTTCTCCTGTAAATAAAATGTAAATTTTACATAAATAAAATGAAAATGTGAGGTCAGTTTTCAGCTTGAAAATATACTGAGCTGCAGGTTAGCTCTCAGTGCATCCTTCATTGTAGCTGTGGTGCTCCTTCTGCATCTCGTGTCCTTCTTAACTGCTTCCTCTAACCCTTGTCCAGCTGGTGTTGGACCTTTCTTAGAAAACTCTGAGCATGTTCTCAGGGACTGCGTGGCCACAATGAACTGAAACTGTAATGAAGGGCACTAAGAGTCAGGAAGACAAAAATAGAACCTTTTTTTCCCCAGACACGTTGCCTACACCAGCAGCAAGGGAGAGAGCAGTCACAAACGCTGCATTTTCTGCTTTACAGCAGTTCCTTAATTTGAACGATTTTAATTTTTTTCCTGACTTTCTTTCCCCGAGTCAGCTTCTCTGGCCAGAATCTGCCAGCAGCATGGCTTGAAGGAGCTGTTTCATATCGCAGATCACCAATACCTATTAAATCACTGACATATGTAGGTATTGATTTATAACTCTGGCTGTCTGCAGAGGTCAGATTACAATTTCCTTTGTACATGATGTATTTGGAAAAGAAAAGGTTTTTTTGGCCGAGTCGCTCAAGTTTGTAGCCAGTGTACAAATGTACACCATTTTATGTATTTGTACCTGTGTCTTTGGGTGTGGTCAGAAATACCAATATCAAGGGCATGTGCGTTCCTTAGTTAACAACCAGCTGGAATGAATCATTCTGGGGAGCCTGGAGTTCCCGCTTGCTTATCCAGGGCAGCGATACGTGTTCTTTACGCAGATAAATAAAAAAAAAAAAAATATCATGTAAAATAGGCTTTTGGAGCACATCAATTATATGTTCCTGTGAAAATGGGCATTTTAAGCAGCCGCTAACAAAGCAGTGCCCGGTTTCCATCTCCTGCTGCTAGAAAAGCCTGCGATGCTTTGCTCTGAGCGGGAGACTTCAGGGGCGACATGAACTTAACCTGCAGTCGCTGTCATCTGCCCTGAGGCAGTCAAATATTGATTCTATTTTTATGCGTTTCCATTACTTCAGGAGTTGCGGGAGCTGGGCGGCTCTTCTCTCAGGATGTGATCAAAGCAATGGCCTCTATCAATGAGCGACCCATAATATTCGCACTGAGTAACCCTACCGTGAAAGCTGAATGCACAGCAGAGGAAGCGTATACGCTAACAGAGGTTTGTAATGTTTAGAAATGTTGACCTCTTGGCACTTAGCGATAGAATTCTTTACTGAGTGTGAGAATGCAGGAACTCAAACCATTTTATTGTTACTTGGACTTATTGACATAATAATATGGTTCTGGCAAAAGGAAATGGAGGTGATTTGAAAAGAAGCCTCGATTTTTTTAAATAACAACATTTTGCAAAGCTTAAAACAGCCTAAATGTTGTTACTTTGTAAAAGAATGACCAGTAGGTACTGTTTCATAGCTTTGCTCAATTAACTGTTTTCCACCACGCTTTGTGATTATTTTGGTTTTTAAAGAAACATCTGATGTTAACAGCATAATAGAGACTAGGTGCAACCTGTAAAATGTAATGGCTGAGTGGTAATGGCCTTGCATCAATCCAAGAATTCTGCTTCGCACTCGGTCATTTCCTAGGGTCTGCAGGTCAGAAGTTGTGTAATTAACGGTGACCCGTGAGGACCTGTGCTTCCAGCGCCGGAGTCTGGGCTGGCCCTCTGTCCTCGTGTTCCCCTCTCGCCGCGTCTGTGTCTCGTACACTGGCACCACCAAACGTCAAAATGAGTGAACCGAGAATAAACACAGCTCGTTCTGCACCGTTACCTCAAAGCCATGACGCTGGGGGGTTGGAGGTTGAGGTTTTGGGGTGGTTTTTTTTTTTTTTTAATAACATTATCACCAGCGCAAAACACCACCTTGGTTTTGCTTTTAATGAAGCACGTCTTTTTCTGCGCGGCTTTTGCACATCTTCGAAGAGAGCCTGAGGGGAGGGAGGTGGGGGCAAGGGGGCAGCATCAGGCAGGCAGAGCACTAGCTGTAACACTTTGGCTGGTAATGCCTTTCCTTTACACTGTAGACTCCAGCTCGCTGTGATATCTCCCATCCGCAGGGCCTGTCTGCAGACTTCAGGGGTGGAGCTTGGGAAAAGACTTCATTTTTTTTCTTTTCTTTTTTAAATACAGTCCCAAATTAAATGACTCATACGCGGAAATGAACAGGTGGAGGTCTTTCCCTGTTTCTTCATGCAGAGCTATGAACTCCTTCCACTGTTAGTGTGGTTCAGTTTCCAGTGTTACAACCTCAGCTTCCCAGCGGGAAGGGTAGAACTCCATCATCTCCAGTTGGCGCACAGTTTCTCTTCTGTATTACTGGGCCCATCAGCTTGAAGGGAACTCTTAACACAGAGATTCGCAGGTCCAGAGTTAGCCCTGGGCAGCAATAACAGCCTCTGGACAAAATCTAGACCTTAGCTTTTAGTAGTAAATGAGAACGCTTTCAAATGAAGATGGTTTAATATCTCTTGGATATCTCATGTTAGCCAGAATGGTGAGTTGGGCAGTGTTTCAGTTTATAAAATTAAATTCCAATACCTTGGATAGAAAGTAAACAAGGGTTAGTTATACAGCCAAGCCTTCAGCTGGCATAAATAAATGTAAAAACTACAGGCTGGAGGAGGCCAGCAGCACTATTAGAGGGAGAATCAGCCTAATTTCTGCTTGCACTTTTTATGGAATATCAACAGAGCAATACATGTTTTAAGGGAAGAGGCTCACTTGTTCCCCATGGCTGTGTCTTAGTTGGACCTCAGGGTGCTTGTCGCTATCAGGTGCAAAAGCAGGATGGTGCTGGTTAGATTCAGGTGTGGTAACGTGGCTTCACTGAAGCACCTGCGTGAGCATTGTGCTCTTTAGAAAGTTTGTGCCAAATGGAGAGAGGATCTTTGGGTTTTTTCTTGTATTGGATGCATATGTCCTTTCATTCATGATTTTCCATAAGTTATTATGTATAGACATGGGTTATTTGGACAGTCAGATATTATTGGTCAGTAAATGAACAGGCGTAATTTTGTTCCAGTCCTTATTAATAAGTTTTGTAATGTTTCTGGCTCTTTTAGCTCTTTAGACTTTTCTGCATAGAATCACAGAATTGCCTAGGTTGGAAGGGACCTTTCAGATCATCGAGTCCAACCATCAACCTCACACTGACAAAAACCATCACTAATCTAACCCATGTCCCTCAGCACCACGTCTGCCCGGCTTTTAAATCCTTCCAGGGATGGTGCCTCAGCCACTTCCCTGGGCAGCCTGTTCCAATGCTTAAATAACCCTTTCAGTGTAAAAATTTTTCCTGATATCCATCCTAAACCTCCCCTGGTGCAACTTGAGGCCGTTTCCTCTTGTCCTAAATATCTAATACTTGTTTTCATAATGCTCTTCAGTTCTCTGAACTGTACTCAGTTTATCCATAGTTTGCCCGTCAAAATGTATATTTTTCCCTTCAAGATACAGTACTGACCTCGGAAATCCTGTCCGACTTTACTTACTTTGTCGTTTAACTAACGAAGTTTCTCAGGCAATTAGGGATCAGAGCTGTCACCCCACGTGTCTCCTGGCCTCGGGAACAGCCTAATCCTGGCGGGTGTGAAATCTTAGGCTAAACTAGGAAGTCAATAAGGAACCAAAGAGATCATCACTAACCTGTTATTCTTTTTCCACTAGATGGCACCTGTAAAAGCCTGACGATGCTTTAGTGCCCTCTGCCACTGTGCATTTCATGGGCTTCTGTTGTGTTGTAGTTTTCATGTCTTTTGGGCCTGTCCTCGAACGCATCCATATATTTTGCTCCCTACACAAAAAGGCTGTTGTCAAGGGTATGCCCTAACGTTCAAGCATAGCTCTTGAGTCTTTAGCTTTTTGGGTAAAATGTAATGGTCCTGGGGAGCCTTAAATATTTTAAAGTAATGTTATTAAACCTGTTACTCAAAAGAAAGTCAAGATTTACTGCTTGAGGAAAGGGTCATTTGTCTGGAGGGTACATATCATGCTCCAAACTCTGGATTCGTTTTAACATTTTGTGACGATTAAAATCCTTTGCAAAGGAAGGATAAGCAAACCGCGTTATTCGCTCCTCTCGGAGCTCGCGGCAATAAAAGTATGATACAGCAGTCCCTCCCTTCGCCCTCCCACCCGTCAGAAAAAAGTCACCTTTTCTTCTTGTCCTTCTGTTCCAGTCTCCTTTTGGAAGTGGCCGTTATTCAGCTGTCTTTGTCCAGTCCCTACAGCGGTGGGTCCTGGCTTGTGGCCATGGTTCTTGATACATGGTTATGGTTGTAACCATCTTAATACACAAGTACTTTATTTTGTGCGTGAGTAGTTCCTCTGAGTCTTTGCTGGCTTAAAGAACAACAAACTGTAAAACAAATAGTTAATTCCATTCCTTAGAAAGCTGCACAATTCAATATGTATGCTTCCCTCTTCTGCTTTCCACGTTTGCCGCAGAAACATGCGGATGCTTACTGGTAGTTGTGTCTCTTCCAGGCCCTACTGGAAAGAGGGGTTTGGTTGCTGTCATTCTGGGATTGTAGACATTGAGCCAACAAGGGATTTAAGTATGTGCTTGAACCCAGCTTGAACCCTTTTTGCATTTGGCTGGGTGCTCGAGTACCTTCCTGACTCAGTCCTGGAGCTGTAGGTGTCCCTGTATTTCATAACAACTGGATTTCTCCGTGCTGTTGGCTCTTCGGGAGCTGCCTGACTGGGATTATTCCTCTCTTCAACAGGGCCGTTGTTTGTTCGCCAGCGGCAGTCCCTTCGACCTGGTGACTCTGAAAGATGGAAGAACCTTCAAGCCAGGCCAAGGAAACAATGCTTATATTTTCCCAGGTAATAAATAAAATTATCTTCTTTTAATCCTGAAGACCAGGCTATTTAGCACCTCTTCTTGGGTTCCCTTGCTCCACTAGGCAGTTAGTGAAGCAGCATGAAAGAGGTGTTACCAGCATTTAAAGCTGAGAACTCAATCAGAAGAATGAATGAAAGAAAATCAGTTAAGGATGGATGTTAGGCATGTGCAGCTACATGCGCGACATGCACACAGTGAGCTCAGCCCCCTGAATATTTCTAAGAGAATAAAAGGGTGTTATTAAAGGCTTTGAAAGCTGCTGCATTATGGGTTTTCTGCTTGTCTTGGGGGGGAAGGAGAAAATAAGTGTCAATACGCTCCTCTTGAAGTTATGTCCGCACGATGAGGGCGCAAAAGAAGCACTAGGGATATTTCTCTGCCTTCCCCTTTCTTTCCCTTTCCTCCCGGAGCTGTTAAGCTCCAACCCTTTGTCAAAAGCCACCTATTATGGTAAATGACTAGCACACATGGTAATAGTTTCGTGAACGTGTGTCAAAAGCGATGGGAATATTTTTAAAACTAACATTCTAGATGACTCGCAGCTTCTCGGCAGCAGGCTGCATATTTTAAAATGATGTGGCCCTAATTGGCAATAATTTTATTGTAGGCGTGGCTCTCGCTGTGATCCTCAGCAGTGTTCGACATATTAGTGATAAGGTTTTCCTAGAGGCTGCTAAGGTAAGTGTGGAAGCAGAGTAGGCTGTGGCTTCTGACATGACGGTGGATGGGCAATTTCTCAAATCTCGCTGAAACTCTCTGGTTTCCCGATTGTTTTATCCTTCCCCAATAGGAAAAAAATAAAAAATAAAAAAAAATGGATTTTGATCAAACAAAATTGTGAAAAATACCAGCTTCCACTGCAAATTTAGTTTTTCATCCCAAATAGGAAATCTGCCCAGGTGTAAACTGCTTCCCAGCCTCGTGGGTCTGGCAGCAAACCTGTCACCTCCTCCCACCCCGCTCTGGGTTCCCCAGCTGGTGGTGTGGTTGGGGATGCACGTGGTCCCCAGGCTCCCGTCCTCTCCTGCCTTTCCATTCCGGAGCAGGAGCACCTACCATGTTGGAGTAACCACTGAATTAACTGGCCAAACACATGGGCAGTCCTGCAGGCATGTTGTGCTCTTCTAACTTCTATGGTTATGGGTAGTTCAGCCTCCAAAAAAGCAGGATCTCATTTTGCTCCATGCTTACAAGCAGAATTTGCTGATACGGGCAGGGATTGCAGACTTCATCTTTCAGAATTTGGAGATTTTAACTGCCTTATTGTAGTGCTTTGGGAGCACTCGGATAGTAAGAACATCACAACTTGTTTCTCTCAGGTGTTTTAGCATGTTATTGATCCCATTCGGGATGCCGTAACTAGAATTTGTTTGTTTCTCTAACTCAGGCATTGACAGAACAGTTGACCGATGAAGAACTTGCACAAGGAAGACTTTATCCTCCACTGTCTAATATCAGGGAAGTTTCTATTTATATTGCTGTCAAGGTGAGTATGGAGCATAAAAGTGGATTGTACCAAGAGTGTTTTCTGTGTACGTTAACTTGCTGAATTGCACCATATGACCCTTGGAACACTAGGCGCTTGGGCACAAAATACCCAGTTCTTTGTGCCTTTCATAAAAGATACTTAGAAAAACGTTGGGTTTATTGGATGCTTCAGTTTGGCAATGATGATGGGCCAAAATTACGGTCCTTTGGTTTCTGAAATCCAGTTTTCAGCTCCCTGGTAAGACATTCAGGGATTGTAAAAAGACTTTGGTGTTTGTCTTTATCCAGTTCGTGAGTCCTAAACGTATTGCAGGGGAAGCGTGGATGTTACGTGAACATAGTAAAAGGCACAAACTGCGTGGTGGTTTAACTTTTCAGGTTATGGAATTTTTGTACGCAAACAACATGGCTTTCCATTACCCTGAGCCTGCAGACAAGAACCGTTACATTCGATCAAAGGTTTGGACCTACGAATACGAATCCTTCATGCCAGATGTGTATGACTGGCCGGAATCTAAGGTTCACTGATGCATCAGAAGGCCGCACTCCTCAGGCAGTATGTTCTACTCTGCAGGGATCCCTTTTTCAGACCAGTTTAAATCATGATCTTTGAGTCCTGTAATTTATTTTTGCTCGTTTTGTTGTCTTTTTTTCCCTTGTACCCTGTTTTTCACTTGGCGTAGATCTCTCCCCACTCTCCCAAGGACCTGATAAACTGTACGGATAATGGCATCTGTCACAGGAATGAGAGAGCTCTCCAAAATTAATTTAAATAATGACATTGCATTTCTAGCTTAGAACCTGCACCACACTGAAGAATTCCATTAATGATATTTTCGCTACGTGCGTTTGATGATGAACTATAGCTCTCTCATCACTGCTGACTTCCAGAATGATTTATTTCTGCTTTTAATAATCAGTCTTCTACTTGTCCTAGTGTTGTCATGCTGTGCCATCACCAGAGAGCATTTGTCAACGAAAAAAAAGGACAGCTTAAGACAAATTTAACAGTCTAATGGGCTTTCTGTTTTGTCTGATGTTTAAAGATGTCCAGAGTTCCTTGTGGCATTGGCTGCTCTGTTTCTTTGTGCTTTGAAGAGCAGCGTGGTGTGCACACGTGGAATCTGCAGCAACGTTTGTATTCCGTCTTTTCATTGTTGCGTAAAATCTGTTATCAGGAAAAAATGTGAACTAGTTAAAATTATCCTTGGAAAGCCTGAAAAATAATACGAATCACTTCATAGCACTTAAAAACAAAGCTCCGCTGGTGCATAAGAAATTATATCACGTAAAGGCAGGATGGGAAGTAATCTACGGAAATCTTTTAGAGATTTTTACAAGATTTTCGGCAGTGGACTCCAAGGTGATGTACCAAAGGATTTTTGTTCTGTTTGTTAATTTTTTTTCAAGGTTCTAAATTGTTTTCTCCCTTGCATACCCTTTTTCTCACAAAAAGACTTGTGTGTGGTGTTTTCATGACATCGCTGACTCAATAACTCCTAAGTGGTCTCGTTTGCCACTTCGAACAACCCCCCACCGCCACCACACAGCTGATGGAGCTGAAGCAGAAAGTGGTACAGGCAGCTATTGACACGCACATTTCCAGAAGTTTTGACCGAAACGTTTCTTTGTGGTCTCGGTCCGGTATGTTCAGTTCAGTTTGAATACAGGACTCAAAAGATCTCATGATCTTAGATGCCCTGAGTTGATGACTTCATCTCCCTCACTCCATTTACAGGTTTAATTTGTCAGGGGTTTTGTGTAAAAAAACAAAATCAAGTTTTCGGATCCCTGGGAAGGCATTCAGGGATTGTAAAAAGACTTTGGTGTTTGTCTTTATCCAGTTTGTGAGTCCTAAATATGTTGCAGAGTTGAATTTTTCCTTGCAGTGAGTATTACTGCACCTTTGATACAGATAACTACACTGTGCATTCCTTTTAATTTTGTTCATATCTGGCTTGAGTGCCCTCCATTATTTTGTTTTAGCGGGCAAGGACGCATGGTGATAGTTACAGCCGGTGACTTCTCTAAATCTGGTCTCTGTAACAAGAACAATGGTATGTCAGGAACAGAAATAAATACTACGTGCTGTTCCGTAGTTTGCTGCTTCAAGGCAAAAAAGGACAAAAATAAATAAATAGACAGAAGAAAAAGGGCTATACTGGCAAACTTGAAGCCGGAATCCAGAGATGATGAAATAAAGCTTGCTCAGGATTTACCCACGGCAAGCACCTCTCCCATATCCTCCTTTATATTGGAAAATGCCGTCTCCGCAGAATGGGCCCAAAATAGAACAGGGAAAATAGTCTCTGAACCCCCTTTGACACGGTCTCCGTCGCTTACTGCCGAGGCTCTGATTTTAAAACGAAGTTCATGTTTTAGATAAAAGCATCAGTAAACTTTGGGAAGGCTTTACCTAAGTGAGGAAAGAAGACTGATTATATAAACACAGAAAATAGTGATTGTGGGGGGGGAAAAACCTGCGTATTCAAACTGTGGTAAAGTGCTTGAAATGCTACGTTGCCAAATTGGGCGACGTACGTGGTTTGCGACTTGTGTATGTAAGTTTATGTACAAAAAAGACCAACACACACCTACGGTGTTTTTACGAAGAATGCTTTTTTCACCTATTTTTGCTATGCCTGGTTTTTATTGTATTTAAATTTGTGATCTTACCGAGAAATTATTTATTTAGTGTACAAATTCTTTTTACCTCCGGAAAATTCAGCTCCAGCTGAAGCCTGTTGCAGTGTGTCAGTGGAGTTCTGCATCATTGGATTCAAGTATCTTGGGAACGCACACTTCCTCATTTCTGCCAACACACTAATTAGGCAGACGAGTAACTAAAATATCCCGTGCACTGATCCTGTGTCCCGGCTGAGAATGATCACAGAGGCAGGGCAATCGGCCCGTAAATACAACTCTGTTTTACAAAAATAAAGATCTGCATCCATCTCTTCGGTCTGATTATTTATTTTTCAGGCAACAAAGTGCAGTTTATGGTGAATAATCAGTGGGCATTAATAATACTCAGGAAAAGCTGGCACTTGGGGAAAACAATGTTACCTGCGTGCAGTAGGAGCCTTCCCTTGGGTGATTTGGGTTCCCAAAGGGGGCTCCCACGCAGGAAAATGGCAGTGGCCACTGCCACGCCGAGGGAAGGTGCCCGTTCCGTGAAGCGCGGTCCTTTCCCTCCCTGCTGTCTTTAAGCAGGGATTGTTCAGAACTGGCTGGAGTGGGATTTTCCCAAGGACAAAGTGTTCCTGCGTAATTTTTCTGGAAATCCTACCGCACAGGTGAGGGGGAAAAAAAAGAGTCTTTAACCGACTCGGAGGCTCTGGTTACAATACAGCCCTGCCTGATGGGGCTGTGGATGTGTCGGAGCTCTCGAGTAGAGAAGGGCCTGACTGCATCTCTCTAACCTCTCCCGGTTATGGTAACTAAATGGTCCCAGTTAGACTTCACCTACGCATACACACCTGTGGAAATTGTTTAATTGGGTTCTGTGGATCTATAGCTTGCAATATGGACACAGCGGAATTTTACCTTTAATGTATAACCGTTGTTTTCCATTAGCAACAGGTAACATGTCAGCTCACTAAATTTAAAGTGCATTTCACTCTCCCTTTTATCTTTTTTTATTTTTTTCTCAATAAAATACGTAGATTCATTTTCAATATTGTGTATTCTTCAGATCTAATTAATCTGAATTAATTACAGCTGCTAATCTTGCCGCTTAGTAAGGACCCACAGTATACTTCTTTGGTATTCTACTTAACCTGATGTTTTCTGTCTGCTGGCTTATTCAAAAGCATTTGCCGATCTTTATTTATACAGAAGACTCTCTTACGCAGTATGCAAAGGGGAAAAAGTTGTCACTAGGATGCATTTTGTAACGCTAGTGTAAGTTAAGTTATACTATTCTTTAAAAAAAAAAACTAAAAAGCATTACGGAAAAGATGAGGAGTATTGCAGCTCTTCACACAGCCCTGGTGACTTTTGCCCTCCAAATGGTAATGGAAGTTGCTCTTTCCTGTCTCTTCTGTGAGGATACTCTTCTGGATGTGTAAAACACTTCCGAGAGGGTTAGAAATTCCCACTGAGGTTATAGCTCCCATCTTTTTCAGGTCTGGTCCAAGACTTGCTTCCTTAAAATCAAGAGGAGCGGGACTGAGCCTCTTGGCAGCAAGGTATAGAAATGCCACGGGGAGGAGAAGGAGGGTAGCTAAGGGAGCGCAGCCTTTTTTTATTAAATATGTATATTCTCGTTCAAAGTTGTTACGAAGGTTTGTATGTTCCTGAAGCATATGCCCGCGTGCCAATAATTGACATGTAGAGGAAGACAATTAAAATGTTGTATCTAATAGATTTTAAAACTCAAATGTGACTCCTCGCCTAAGTTCTTGGTTATGTTTGTGAACAGTGATGTTTCATGATGTTGTGTTTGTTTTCCGAGCCTAAAACAAAGCGACACTTTCACGTGCAGGTCGGTGTTTAACAGGTTTCCTGTGGTAGGTGTGTGTTTCTTCTCTGTACTGTTGTTTCCAGCACGCTGTTCGGCAGGAAGGGGCAACGTAACCCTTTGTCACGCTCCTCTGGTAGTAACTGTAAAGATAAATCATACACCTTTTAGTTTTTCATTAGCAGCCCTATTTGGTGACTGCTCCTGTAGGAGAGTGGGGATCACTGTTGTACAGCTACAACTGCGAATTTTAGTTCAGCTGATTCTGGGCCTAATTAAATCCGAGTTGTCGTCTTTCATTTGCTCCGGGTCTTCTGGACTTGAAAGGTGCAGGTTTGAGCACCCCTGTTACTGGGATAAAAGGTGTGTATGAGACTCTGGGATCAGACTGCAGGAACGGCACGGTTTGGACTCCCGTTCTCTCTCGGCTATCAGTGCTATTCCTGAGTTTAAGAAAACCACTGTTATTTTGGGACTCTTTGACATGATGTGTACTGCTATCCCGTTTCATAACAGCCGTATGCAATAGTCGGGGACCGGTGTCAACACTGAATACTGGAGCAAGGAGAAAATCTAGAGCAAAGCTCTAATTGCACCCGCTTGACAGCTGAACTTGAGCAATGTAACTCTGTCGCCGCTGGTGAAGGGACATCTAATTCTGCGCGGATCTACCTTGACCTACCTACCTACTCCCAAAATACCCATCACCATGGTATCGGAACGCCTGCAGATGTTCTGGGTGAAATCCAGCGTTCCTCTGCTCCGGCGGGAGACGTGCCAGCAGCCAGATGGTGCCCGGGGAATCCGGTACCTGGTGGCAGGATGGACTGTGGCTGCAGGTGGTGTCGAAAGCTCTCCCCCATCGGCGTCTGTGCTCCCCTGGGCGGGACGGGGCTCTCCCAGCACCTTTGGCTTTGACTTACCCATCCTTCAGGTAGTTCCTTTCTAATGGAAATGGAAATAAAAACACTTCTAGGACTACAGAAGCATTTTGTCAAGGAATAAAGTGTCAAAATAACGTACATTTATTTCTATCTTAACCATATCTACCTTAAACAAATAAATGTAAGCCTGCTGGAGCGCTGCTGAGAACAGCTCTGGCTCAATCTATCTGGGTTTGTACCGGGGAGGGTCGTTGCTCGGCTGAAACTAAAATTGTATTTCAATGTGAACTGGTTGGGGGTTTTTTTTCCCTCCTTTATAATGTTGTAACTCTATGGAAATGTGCGTTCTGGTCTTCTATTTTCTTAGTAAAATGCATTCCCTTTGCCTAAACCACGTTTGATTTTCTTTATTCTGGGGAAAAAAAAAAAAAAACAAACCACCAAAAATAAGGCTTGAGCTCTACCGCGTTGCCTCAAGCACCGACGTTAGTTATAGCGGGGTCCCCTCAGGCCGGCCTGGCCCTGGGCCCTCCGCAGGTCCCGGCGCCGCTATCGCCGCGGCCCTTCCCGGCCCGTGAGGGCGCTGAGGCGGCGGGGCCGGGCCGGGCTCCGCCTGCCGCCGCCCGGGGGAGGGAGCCCGGGCCGGGCCTGGGCCTTATTTTCTGACTAAACCCCGGAGCCGCCTCCCCTCCCCGCGGCCCAGCGGCCTCGGCTCCCCCCGGCCCCTGCGCGGCTCCTTCCCCNGCCCGGCCTGGCCCGGCCTCGCGTCCCGGCCCAGGGACACAAACCCCCGGAGTTACTCCGAGACCGGTCATCCGGGAAGGTGCTAATCTGCTTTTACGCTGAGGAAAAGGAAGCCAAATGTTTATTTCTGCTTTTTAGAGAGTGCGATGGCGTTTATCAGGTAATTACATGTTGCACCTTGGTGCGCTCGGGAGGGCACCAGGGAGGAGGGCTGCTCTCTTTCGGAGAGCTGCGGCACCTTCTCTCAAAGCAACTAAACGTGAAAAATTGGTAATTCTTTTGCTTGAAAGGTATCTGAAGCTGTTGAGGCACCTGGAGACTGAAATGAGGTGGAAATAACGTCTGAAAAGGAGGAAGGAACTAAGTGGGAAGACTGAGGCTGGAGAAGGCACAGGCTGAGACGGCGTCGGAGTCGTGTGGGTGGACGTTTTGCTCCTAACGCAGCTTTCCCAAGGCTGTCCTGCTCCTGCCAGCCAGCCGGGCTCCGCATCCGGATACGTGAACCACGAGGGCATGGCAGCTCATCCCATAGATCCTCCTGCTGCAGCAGTGTCCCGTGATCTGGCACGCAGCCTTCAGGCCACGTAAACGTCTGGTAGTGGTTAATTTTTCACTGAACACCGATGAAAGGTAATACACCGATGGCTTTCAAGGGTGCCGTTGCAAAGGCGAAGCACATCAGGTCGCTCCAGCCTCTCACGGTCCCTGAAGTTGTTTTGAGGGGAGCGAATCTTCCCGTTCTGCGGCGCTGGGCTGCCCGCTCCTGACGTCCAGTAACAGCGTTTCAACATCAGCAGGGGCTGTCTGGTGTTAGTCATTCTGAAAAGGCTGTTAGAGGAAAGCACGTGTAGGAAAATTCAAAGTTTAAATAAAGCGAAGAAGAAAGAAGTAATAGTGGGTTTAAAGATTAGAGCATTTCCAGCTGGATAGGGCTATTTTTTTAGGTGACAAACAAAGGTCTTCTGTTTGGGCTGTGTTTGCAGCCTTCCATTGACATAAAAAAGAAATGTGCTGCTTGTAATTATTACATTGTCTGAAAGTCATATCCTACTCCAGGGAGGTTTTATTTTTATTTTTTAAGGCAAGGGGAATTTGATCCTCACAAGGCACATAGTATGCCTTCGGGGAAAGTGAAAATGTTTCTTTCCCAGCATAAGTATGTATGTTCAGCAGCTCAAAATCTCTTTTTTTTCAGGTGGCATACCAACGTATTCAAAATGTCGATGGACATAACTTTCCTCGGCACAGGCTCAGCCTATCCCTCGCCAACAAGAGGAGCGTCGGCGTTAGTGCTTCGCCGGGAAGGAGAGTGCTGGCTCTTCGATTGCGGAGAGGGAACTCAAACACAATTCATGAAGAGCCATCTCAGAGCAGGTTTGTGCTGTTGGGAGGTATTGTGATGAGGGGAGGGGAAAAGTTTTATGAGATCTAAACAAAATACTTTGTCCTCGTGCTCACGGTATTTGAATACATGCTAAACATGCCTGATCGTCTGAAGGTGCCGCATATGGGTGGCAGTTGCTGAACCTGCCGTGCAGTAATCCTCGATTGCCCTTTGGTAAAGAATTGTGTTCGGGAACCAAACTCTCCTGAATTAATTTCTTGGGCTTTGGAATTTCAAACGTGGACCACAGAGCGGCTTTAAACTGGCGGAGTTTGTATTCGTCTGAAGGCAGCTCTAGACAATACCTGCTGCGAGTCTTCCGTCAATAAATATTATGCTTTTGTTTTCAAGTAAAGTTGCGTGTATTCGTGGTGACTTTTATGTTTTGGCAAATAAAGTAGAAACCAGAGTTACCATCGGTCGCTGTGCTTTTGCAGTCTACGGTGGCAAGAGCAGACTTTGGACTTCCAAGTTTTAACGATGGAAGTATCAATTATAAACAGAAAACCATCCTCCTGCCCGTCCAAAATCTGAAGCTATCAGACCAAATGACTAGACTAGTTTTTACTAAATTGTTCTTAAGTCAAAACAAAGGGATTCTGCCCTTCCTATCGCCCGCTCCGAACAGATGCTGGAGAAAATGCCTTAGCACGAGGAAGCAGGAACTCAGCTAGCAGAGGAGAGTGAGGCAGCCTGATCAAAGTACATGTGTTTGTAAGGAGAGAAAATTCTGGGCTTTTTTAATCTAGCAAGGGCGGGGCCTGGTGCGGGGGAGCTGAAGTGAGACAAACTCAGATGTGAAACAAAGCTCAAATCTTTAAGTGCAATTTTTCATCTGTTCGAAACAAACCGGTCAGGAACCACGGGGTTCTTGCTTTTTAAAAAACTTCGAAATCAAAACTGGATGCTTTTTTATTTTTTTTTTTAAATTCTGATCACGTCATGCGCTAGATTCAAAACTAGAAACGACGCAAATTCCACTTTATGTTTCTCATGAGTCTGCAGGTTCCACGTAATTTATGAAAGCACAACCACTTTCCAGCACTTCTTTGCCTTTTAATATGACAGATGTCACCAGTCAGTTCTGTTCCGTGCTTGTATCACGTTTTGCTTAGCAGCATCTAAAACTTGTCTGAGCATTCTTTTCTTGACAAATCAAGCCAAAATATACCTTGTGTGGACACTTATCGCTACCGTGGAAAAAAAATTACTGTACGGCTTGGGATTTATTGCTTAAACACTGGTTTTATTTTAATTTCCCTCCTTCCTTATTTCCTACTTTTTGCCAAAAAGTGATTATTTCTGAGTTGTTACAGTGTTGATTTATTTTCCTGTCTTTTCCTGGTTTGTTTTTCTTTTCCCGTTCTAATCAATAGGCAGAATTACCAGGATTTTCATAACTCATCTTCACGGTGACCACTTTTTTGGACTTCCTGGCCTGCTGTGTACAATTAGCCTCCAAAGCAGCCCCGACCCAAACAAGCCGCCTGTTGATATTTATGGACCATTAGGACTGCGAAACTTCATCTGGAGGAGCATGGAGCTCTCCCACTCGCAACTTCTCTTTCCCTACACTGTTCATGAACTGGTACCTACGTGGGACCAGTGCCCTGCAGAAGAATTAAAGGTGTTTTCTTACTTGGACAGAGGTGAGGTGTCTCCCCAGGGAGCACAAGGGAGAATCCTCCACCTGGATCCCCTGGAAAACTCTTACTTGCTGTTTGAGGATGAGCAGCTGGTTCTGAAAGCGTTTCGCCTATTTCACCGCATTCCTTCCTTTGGCTTCGTGGTAGAAGAAAAGCCCCGTACCGGTAAACTCAACGTACAGAAGCTGAAAGACCTCGGTAACTACTTTGACTTATTTTTCCTCTTTTTAATTTTTTTAAAGCCTAAATGCATGTGTTCAAGCCGAGTAGTGACTCCCATTTTCAGCAAACGTAACAAAATTGGGTTCACAGGCAATTGAAATCTTTTTATGACCTAGGGGTTCTAGCAAATTGGAGCTGCTGTATCTCTCCGTAACCCATTTTAATTCAATTTTCCACTTTCTATTAAAGACATTTTAGTACTTCATGCCAGTGCGGCAGTCCGAATTGGTGTATAACGCTAATGCCAGTTAATATTGCAGGCCCTTCTCACACTGGGAAGAGCGAACAAGTTCAGATGTTGAAGTTTAAAAAGCGCAACGTGGCTTTCAGGGAAACATATGGCCAGTGTATTTGCATGATTTTATTGACTTTAATCTGAAGAATATCGTTTGTCTTCAAACACGCTTCCTGCTAATGTTACAAGCTCTTTATTTCTATGAAGTATGTGAAATATCAATTGCTATTTGTATTGAGGTTGTATTTTTTCAGTGTGACAGCTGTATGTATAGTGTATCTCTTCTTAAGTGCTTTTTTTTTTAAACTTGACACTCGTGGTAATATTTACGGACTCTTTTGCTTTTATTTACCAGGAGTCCAACCAGGTCCTTTATATGGGAAACTGAAGAATGGAACGGCAATCGTTCTAGAAAACGGAGTAACGATTTCTCCATCAGACGTCTTAGAAGACCCTATTCCTGGAAGAAAAATTTGCATTTTGGGGGATTGCTCAGGGGTGGTTGGAGATGCGGCCGTGAAGCTTTGCCGTGAAGCAGATGTACTGATACATGAAGCCACGTTGGATGATACCCAAGAGGAAAAGGCCAGAGAGCATGGTCACAGCACTCCAAAAATGGCATCGGATTTTGCAAAACTGTGTAAAGTTAAGAAACTGGTTCTGACCCACTTCAGTCAGCGGTATAAACCAGCTGCGCAGCGAGGGGAGGGAGACGCGGACGTCACCGAGCTGAAGAGACAGGCAGAGGCAGCGTTAGATGGTCAAGAAGTAACACTAGCTGAGGATTTTATGACAATAGAAATTCCAATGAAAAAGTAAAAATAGTAGTGTTAGCAAGCTCTGTATGGAGACGTAAAGGACGGGGGCGCTGGATAGTGCTTAAAAATAATGGTAGGGTTTCCGGTATCCAAATTAATTCTCTTCTGTGGATGCAGAGAACCATTGCAAACCGGAGGGAGTGCCAGGTACAGCTTTGTAAAGCAAGAAAAAAGGATACTCGAACATCTGGAACTTGGAGTAAATCGTAAGTGATGGTTTCAGACACCTAAACTCCCCAGAAACCGACTGCGTAGGCTGACGCAAGCCTTCACAGCCCGGGTTTTTTCCTTGGACTGCAGATTCCTAGAGCAGAGCACTGGATCGTTGGTCTTAATAGAGCCCTCGGAAAGGTTTGTGTTCTGCACCAGAATTTAAGATCTCTTGCCTGTTACAAGCCTTTGAATAACAGTATTTTGTAACTGTTATCCCATTGCTGTGTAAGGGGACTATTCCACTGAAACTAATAAAGTATTTATTAAAGCAAGTGTTTGTAACTGGGGGTGTTGGCTCTGCTCAGGCTGAGGAGCTCTTACAATTCTCCCTTTGCATATGAAGTTTTCTCATAAATAAACAATAGTTTAGGCTTCCTGTCAAAAGTGAATAACTCTGAACAATTTGATTCATTTAAAGCTCCGAAGCCTGACCTGTTCCCCGCATCAGTAAAGTTTGGGAAGTATACTCTGGAAGTCTTCAGGCAGCCTTTCTTAAAGTGTTCCTCCAAGTGCATTTTCAAAGACAAATTATCCCGATAAAAGCATATTTCTCTTCCTATAAATACTCCTACGGGAGGAATTTCACCTGTTTCTGCAACATCTTTATTCTTCCAATGAAGGGAGATGTAGACCAACTTTATCTCCTTTTCTTGCCACCTCAAACCAGAAGGTGGAGTTTCCCAAATTTCAGCTCAATTTTCTGGTCAGAAGTAAAATCGGTGGTTTTGAAAGATCTGCCCTAAATGGATCCAGCATGGATTCCCGAAAGCTGAAACACTTCGTAGCTTTCTAATGAACACTGAAAACTCGCAGGTTTAAGAAGAGCTGCAAGAGATTGTGCTTGTATTTTTGTTGAGTGGATGGTAATACAGATGGAAAATGAATTTATTTTAATACACCATTTCCCTCCCTGCTTTAAATGTAGAATGAAGCTCCAAAAAAGGGAAGCCCTCCTACTTTTTAAAGATCTTGTAAATGCTGGCTCAAAGGTGGTTTGTGCACGGTGGTAAACCTCTCCCAGCCCAAGCTGGGGACATGAGGATGTTAAATCCTGCGGATAATTTTTCTGTACTCTTCATGTTTTCTTTGCTAAGAGTGTACGTGGCTGTAATTAAGCAACGGTCTTCAAAGAAAAAGAAAAGGAGGGTGATTTCCTGGTGTTTGACTGAACAGATGGAGTTGAATCGGATGTCTTATCTCCAGCCTTCTGTCTCACCTGCGGTTACAGTAACTGAATCGTACCAATATTAATATTTTGCACCTCAAATAAGCATCAAGTGTAGAAGAAGTCTGATTTCTTAAAAAAAAAAAAATACTGAGAGGAGCTGCAAACTGTAAAAACATCACTTCTCGAGCAGAAACTCACTGATTTCTATGACTTCTCTCTGAAAAATGGTGTAAAGCGGGCAGAGGCTACAGATCGTGCCGGGGCACATTCTTTCCTCCCATAAATTGTTTTTCTTTTGTAAGATAAAACTTAACGGCAGGTGCAGAGATGTTGACACCCCACTCTGCTTTATGCAGTCAAAAGCTGAGCAGACTGCAGCTCTTCTAGAACAACTTTCTTCGTTGTCCTGACCTGCTCTGCTCCCACGGGGGAGCAACCCCAAATTCCTATTTTGAAGCCATTCGCGAAGTTTAGGGAACAACTTCAAGGCTAGAGATAAGAACAAGGGACAATCCAAAAGCTTCTGCACCCTGAAATGTGTGCACCTGTGCTGCGGCTCGTGCCGGCTCGTGCTGTTCCAGAACTGGGTTACCCATCCCAGCAGTACATATATTTTTGCATTCGCGTGGTTAATCAATTGCTGTGAATTCAGGAATCGTTTCGGTTCCCATTCAAACAACGGAGGGTGTGGGTGAGACGAATCGGTGGGGGTTTTGTTGCGCGGAGTTGAGGTGTTTGTGCCTTTTTTTGGGTGGCAGTTTATTCAGCGTGGGTAATCCAGGGAGGAAATGCTCGTTTCATCGAAGCGAAGGAGAGCTGCAAGCTGCCTGGTCTATAGTGAATGCCGAATTAACTACATGGATGTCGTTTTTTTAATTTATTTATTTTTGGTATGTGGGTGAATGAGGGTACAGTTAGCGCTGAAGTTATGTGACGTTCCTATATTTTCAATTTAATATATTGCAGTATTTATAATCGAGTTAAGAGTTGTCTCCTTGTGACAGACCCGTGTGTTTTTGCTTCCCATGGTCCACTCTTCTCCTGAAGTCTGGATACGAAATTACTTCATAAATCTGACTGCTGGTGAGACTTGACTTAAATTAATGGGAACATGTGCGCCAGTGAGGACAGAAAAATTTGGACCATAAATTGTCTGTTTTCTCAATGAGTTTATCTTTCCATTAACGATTCGTTAATTGCCACAAATCAGAATTCCTTCGCATTAAAACAGATTTGCCTGAGAGTTACTTCGTCTGACAGCAGGTAAGGGACTCCAGTCTGCTCCCGGAGGGACCGGGAGGGTGTTGTAACAAGTTCTGGGTATGTAAATGAAGATTATTTTTTTTTTTTTAGCTTTGAATAACTTATTTTAAAAATTCTTCTGCTTTCCTGGAAGAGTTCCTCTAAGTTTGGTTCCTTTTTTAGCCGGTACCGGCGGAGGGACTTGATAAACGGTGAAAGAAGCTTTTGATGTTACGGGAAAGAAGAGGAGGGAGGAAAGAAGAGGCGAAGAGCTTTGTGACAGTGGAGATGTTCCTGCGTTCTACGTGTCTCACTAACTGAGTGGATGAATGCGGACCAAAAATGAGCGAGGGTAAATCTTCCTTCTGCTGAGATCCACGTGAGCTTGCAAAAAAGATTGACAAATAAGTTCCCCGTGTGCCCTGAGCGTGTGGTACAGTCTGTGTCGAGGACGGAGAGCTCGAGATGGAGTCTGGGCTCGAAATCCAGCTGGGAAAAGGGATCCTGGATGCTGGAGGGGGTTCAGCCTTTGGGGAGGGGCTGTTTGCAAGGGCATGTAGCCATAGGACGAGGGGCGATGGTTTTAAACTAGAGCAGGGCAGGTTGAGATTAAACATTAGGAAGAAGCTCCTTACACTGAGGGTGGTGAGACACTGGCCCAGGTTGCCCAGAGAGGTGGTGGAGGCCCCATCCCTGGAGACATTCAAGGCCAGGCTTGATGAGGCTCTGAAGAACCTGATCTAGTTGAAGATGTCCCTGCTCGCTGCAGGGGGGTTGGACTAGATGGCCTTTAAAGGTCCCTTCCCACCCAAACCATTCGATGATCCTGTTCTATGATTCACCTCTCCCCATGGCCCACGGTGGGACGCTTCATCTGTCTATGAAACACAATCCTCATTTGGGAGCGTTTTTATATATTTTTTTTTTTAAACAGACTTTTAAAATAATTTGCTCTTACTGAATTATGTTCGTTTATAAGGAAAAGGGTATTAATTATTTACCTCGGATGGCTTCATTCTAGAAATCTAATTTCTGGCGAGGTGGTAGGACTGATCCAGGTCTCACTGAAATTGGTGGTTTGGCACATAGTCACTACAACAACTTAATGCATTTTTTATTAAGAATAAAAACGTATTGATTGGGATCGTGAGGTAGAACAAGCTACAGAAATTTGATGGAAGTAACATTTTAGGCGGGGGGGCGGGGGGGAGGGATGGATTCTAAACCACAACATGTTAAATTGATCCTGCTCATACCAGCATTTGATATTTGAAAAATGTTTGAGTTCAAAGGAGTTTAGGTGGTTTGGACACGGTACCCCCACAGCCTTTCAGAATCACCTTAATGGTCTGCAAAGGTCCTTCCCAGGACTAAGTGTTGCTGGAGCTGCTTGGGTTTGGATAAAGATGAGGCAGCAGTTCAGCATCTTCCCTGGTGAAGCACCTACCTGATGGTCACCCCAGTCCCTCACAGCTCCAGAGCAGTCACAGAATCACAGAATGGTTTGGGTTGGAAGGGACCTTAAAGACCATCCCATTCCACCTCCCGGCCCTGGGCAGGGACACCTCCCACCAGCCCAGGTTGCTCCAAGCCCCGTCCAACCTGGCCTTGAACACCTCCAGGGATGCTTGTGGACACCATGCCGAGCTTGGGGCACTGGAGACCGATGGTGGCACCAGCTCAACAGCTTGTGCACCCCCAAATTCCACGTTTCACCATCCAGGTGAAATCCACCATGAGCAGGACACGGTGACAATTGCTTTATGAACCTCAAAACAGACGTGTGTAAACGCAGAGAGTTACCACGACGCATACTGTGCTTTTAAGATACCTAAGTCAGATCCTTTCAGATTTAATACGTATTGTAGGAGTGAGTTAATCACACTACCCCGTAACCCAGCTACAGAGTCCTCGCTGAGGATTTCCTTGTCGAATTTGCAGCTTGTGAAATACGGCGGTAAATTGCACCCGATTTCCCAACAATTTCCACTCTTATAACCAAAATTTTGGGTATAAGGACAGCTGTCTGCTGAAAAGATGCCTAAAAAGCAGCGTTAGTAACGGCATCCCGAGGGGATGCGGTTCATGGTATGCCTTGAAAGCCAACTAGGGCTGTTGCCCATGGAAGGAGATGTAACATATTATATTTAGACTTATTTTTTGCCATTATGCAACCAATGGGAAATCAAAAAATTACACCGCTTCGTGCTCAGCATTAACATTTTGCATCTTTCATCCCCATATTTGAGCAAATCGTCTCCCGGGTTCTGCAAGTGCAAGGAGGGAGAGACCGTGCTTACAAATGGCGAATTATTTAATGATTTTTTTTATATATATGTTTTTAAATGATACACGTTGGAGAGGGAGGGGAAGCACTGGTCCGTACCTTGCCGGCGCGGAGGCAGCCTGGATTCTGCTGCGGTCCATGAGCCCTGCACGGGACGGGCTCCCCGTGGAACTGGAGTTCTCAGCTCCAATCCCGTAACGCTTCAAAAACTCTCGAAATAGATAATTTGCAACGCACTCAGCAAATCCTGGTGCGAAGAGGCTTCAATTACATCTAAACCCAGGAAAAGAGGACAAATATAGCAGCATTTCACATCGCTTTTCATCACTAAGATCTTCTTAAGGATGCGGAAGTGACTGTAAATGACTTAAATCATGTGAGCAGGAAATTTTGGTATGGCAATATAGCAATTTTTAAAATTTTCCATCATTCTTCGTTCTTATCAGAGCAGCTGCGCTAGCACACCAGCACCTTGCCAAACACTTCTTCAGCGAAAATATATTGTGACGGGCAGCGGATATGGGATTTCGTGCGCCTTTTCCCTTCGGTTTTGTGTTCTAACGGCGGCCAAACATCACAAAGGTAGAAAGGTGTAACCTTCTAATTAAAAAAAAAAAACAAACAAAAAACAAACACGAAACCCAGTCTTTTCCTTTCCAGCTGAATTCCTTGGGAGAGTTTGCTTTTTGCTGGATGAGGAATGGGAAAAGCGGCTGCGCTTGTGGGGCTGTGAGTTTGTTGGGGTTGTGTTTGCAGGGCTTTGCATTTATGGGGGTTGTATTTCCTGTGTGATGTATTTATGGGGGTTGTATTTCCCAGACCATATATTTATGAGGGTTGCACTTGTGGGGCTGTGCATTTGTTGGGGTTGCATTTGCAGGGATTTGCACTTACGGGGCTTGTATTTCCCCAGCCGTATGTTTGTTGGGGTTGTATTTGTAGCCCTGTGCGTTTGTTGGGCATGCATTTGCAGGGCTTTCAACTTCTGGGGGTTGCATTTTTGGGGTTTTGCACGTGTGGGGGTTGCATTTGTGGGGCTGTGGATTTATGGGGGTGCCTTTGTGTCCCCGTGCATTTCTTGGGGTTGCAGTTACGGGGCTTTGCGCTTTTGGAGATCGCACTTGCGGGGCTGTGAGTTTGTTGGCGTTGCATTTGCAGGGCTTTCA
>VWZL01003625.1:779215-796721 GCA_013396915.1 Stercorarius parasiticus
GCCTCCTTCCCCGCCTCCCCCGCGAGGAAAAAAATACACACACACACACACACACACACACCGGTTCTCAAACTTTTATTATTATTTTTTGTAGATCTGGGTGCCCTCTCTAAAGGCTCCCCAGCCGACCCGGCCCCGGTTAAACTTTCCTCCGCTGCCGGTCGTGCAGACCCCTCTCCCTGTGCTCTCTCCCGCACGCCGGAGAATGCCCTGGGTGGTTTTGTGCGAGCCGCTTCGCCTCGGGTTCTCCGAAATCTGCCATCTTATTTGCAATAACAGCCAAGGGTGCTTTTAGCTGCTTTTTCAGACAGCGCGGGGCTGCTCAGCACAAGGGGTGTTAATTAAAGATTATTCCTCCTTTGCTGGTTTGCCTCCCCATTCTCGTTTCTGGGGGTGTTGGGATTTTGGGGGAGGTTTGTGATTTGCTGCATAGTTGAGTCTTAAAGGTTTTTACCACGGAAGGCTCGTTAATTTATGGGGTAATCTAGTTGTGGGCTAGATGTGTTATTACTTAGAGCCCAAATTGTACTGCTGCAAACCAATTGTTGTCAAACACATACAGTCGGAGTAGGATCGTGGTGTCTTTTACCACCGCTTCTCAAATTATCTTGGTTAAGAATGGTGTGCCACTGTCAACAGGCAAAGAGTGATTTCAGGCTCTGCCATAGCTGTCATCTTTTAAATGCTAAGACTCTTGTACTGTTGTTACTTGTAGGTAATTCAGGGCACAGTTGTTGAAGCAGCTATACTGCCCTATAAAACTGAACGTGTTTTTGTACTCTAGCGTCATGATAAGTAGGCAACTTGTCCTTCTGGCCCTCCTCTTATCTTGGCCCGATTGCTTACTGAAAGGAGTTTCTTCTCACTTTGCATTCATGAACCTCTCTTGATTTGCTTGTTGCATAAGCATGCATGTTTAATATTGATATAGAAACTTTATTTCAAAGAGCCGAAGCCTAAAGAGAAGCAGTAAGTCTCTCAAACTGATTAGAATTCCTTTTTTAAGTAGATGGCTCTTTACATAATGCATTCAAGCGCAGCTAACACAATAGGGATGTGAGTTTTGAGAGGTATCAACAGATTTAGCGGAGAACAAAGGTGCTGAGAGCAGCTCGGTGGATCCTGGTGAGGAGCAGCCTTCGCTGTGCTGTTGTTAAGGTCCTGCTGGAATTTTAGGACTCTGTTTTCCTATGTTGTTAACCTTGTGAAAAACTCTACTTTTGGTTGGGGCTGGAATTTTCCATGCTTGCTTTGCCCAGAGGTGATTTTTTTTTTTTTTTAAGCTCGAACAAATGCAGAGAACATTATCCCTGTGCAGATTACAATAAAGAACAGATGTTATCTAATACACCTATTGCTAGGGCATCGAAACATTATGTACAAGTGAAAAATCACACCACTTCTGCCTGAGCAAGGTTTGAATCTTCCTTTTATTGCTTGGCATGGCCACAATTGTTTCCTCTGTTTGCGAGGTTTTGACAGATTGCTATTTGTCCTTGTTGAAGGAAGCCTTCTGCAAGAAGATGGGTCTTGCAGGGTAACCTGAGGAAGAGTTCAGTTCAGGTTTGTTCTGTCATTCTACGGCAAGGACTTCCACCACCTTCCGCCTTATGACGTTCCCAGGTTTTCATCCCCTCCTTACCCGTGGGTGCTAGGGTGAGGAGGGGATGACCTCTTGCTTGGTGGGACATCAGAGGTGCCCTCTGGGAGGTGAGGTGGTGGGTGTCTTGGTGCCTGGATCTGTGTTGTGGAAACAGATGCAGAGGAGTTTACTGCCCTTTCCACTCCGGTGGTGTAACCTGCAGTGGTCTTCCTTCTCTGACCATACAGAAGCCTGTATTGAAAAGAGGAGTTTTTTTTTTCAGCTGAATGTTTCCTCAAAAATAAAAAGTAGAGAGAGCGGGAAGGGGAATCAAAACGACAAACGCAATTTTGTAGGATTTAAAATGTAAGCGTATGCAGTCACATCAGCATAGTAGCGCTACCTTTTTCATTGTGTCCTGCCCCCCACGCATTCAAAGACAAGATGAGGATTCCGATGTTTATTTTTTACTGTTATATGAGTTTCTTGGACGAGATTAAAACCCCCTGGAAGCTTGTGCAGCAGAAATGTTTGCTCCATTTACAGGATCAGTTTGTTGCATTTGCAAAGCGCTTTTGAAAGCAGTTGAGATGCACAGGTGGAAGCTGAGAGGAGAAAAGATGCCAAGAGCTGCACTTGGGCGGCTGCATCAGATCCATTTCTTCCACAAAGAAATGGCTGCTCATACTTTTTAACTGTAGATTTATGTTAAGATGAAAGAATTGCCAATCAGAGATGTCTTAAAACTCTTCCCCGGTTCCTTTTATGCTGTCATGTGTCTAAAATTTTTGTAGCTACTGACAGCGAGATGAGCAGAATTGATACTGATGATTCAGATACACGCACAAAAATAGTATTCTGCGGAATGTTAGCTCTTACTGTACAGAACAGTGCGAGTGCGGTGCCTTCTTAGTCCTCTTTCTCTTGCTCTTTAATGCTAATTGTTCTCATGTCTACAAACATTTTGTTCCTGTTCACCCTTTGGGCAAGTAGATAATAGTCTGATGTGCTGGAAAATATCTGCAGTTTAATCACTTATTCATATCTTCATCAAATCACGAGCTGCCTTTTGTTTTATTGGTTTATGGATTTTTTTTCTTTATCATGTTTATCATAAAACTTCTACCCCTGCATTATTAAACAGCAAAACTCTGTAGTAATGTTTTGGTGGTTAAAAGCCATCAAATGTATATGCTGCTTTTCTGACATCTTTGTGTTTGTCTAATTTTGGAGGCAACAGCTTATGCAAGAGCCTTTCTTGTCCTTTATTCGTGTGAAATGTTCTAGCAAGATGTCGATTTGTATGCTATTGTAATTAGCCAGTTCGTTAGCATTGCATTGCCGCCTGGTATCAAAATGCTGGAAATCAGTGACTGGGATGGCTGTTACTGGTAAATGGTGCTCCCAGAGCATCAGTGGCAGCCTCAAGCTAACAATTCTTATTTTTTCTTAGATATTTTTCCCCCAAAATTACTTTCGTATTTGCAACTTGGAAATACGTTTTTGGTCATTAATTTTTTTTTTGGCATTAATTAATTTCCCTCCTCACCCCAGTCTGTGACTCCCCAGAATTGCAGGCTGTACATCTGTCCCTTCGACATCATACGGCCTTGTTCTGGCTGGGGTCTTTCTTTGTTGCTGCAATATACATGTTTTTATTTTCTTTTTCGCTTGGAAGCTCAGACCTTAGGAGCTTGTATTTATTTATTTGTTAATTTTTGAAGACCCTAGTGGTAATGCTCACTTAAGTCCTAGCTCATCACAAAGGATATTCTGCCTGCAAATTTGCTGACTGGCTTAGACCCTTCTACGATATGTTACAATGGATAATGGCCAAGTTGTCTTAAGATTCATAGCGTAGATAGAAATGCTGTATTATACCTGGTGAATGCCGTTAGACGCGCTTACTTGCCTTACTTTATCATCTTTAGCATCCCTGTACATGTTTGTAACACCAGCCCTTAGCACGGATATACTACATTCTCAGGCTTATATATTTACATGCATCATAGAGCATTTTTGCATAACTGCTGCTAAAAAAAAAATCTGTGTTCATATTATTTAGGATAGAATAGTTCGGTTGGAAGGGGCCCACAACGATTGACGATCATTTGAGATGCTCCAAGGAGTGGTGTCTGATCAGTTCATACAAAAAAGATGGCAAATCCCTCTCCGCTTCGCTGTTTAAAGGCTCCCTGAGCCCCCAGTGTATCATCCGATACTTAGCACATGCAAAATCTTTTTTTTTTTTGTTTGATTTTTACCTTTCCAGGCTGGTTGGATTTTCATCCCAACTGTTTATTTCAGCCTTCTCGTGCATGCGGTTGCAAATCCCTCTTGCGTTTTTCACTCGCTTCTGACGTGTCGGTGTGTGCTGCGTGTTCCCCTGCCTTTGCCGTGTTTATCAGCATCTCTGGACCTTCAGCACTCTGTCTGTGTCTGGAACCTCTTTTCTGACCAAAACTGCTTCCCTTTCTCCATCAAAAGCTTTTCAAAGGGCCATTGCTGCCCTGACACCTGCAGGAACTATTTTTCCAGTTGTGCCAAGGTTGTACTATGGTTTTTTTAACCCTTTTTTTTCTTTAAATACAGCACTTCACAAGTCTTAGTTTTTGAAACAGAGTGTTACTTGGTCACTCCTAACCCGTGCTACTTCTCATGTAACTTATCCTGCAAACAATGAAGTCTCCAAGTGTCTTTAAGCTGTCTCTTTTTTGGAAAATACCAAGTTTCCAAATATCTTGGAAAATATCAAAGCAGAAACGTAGCAAATAAAATATATGCTAAGAAAGTGACGGGGGGGGTGGTGGTGGTGGTGTTGGCCTTTTGCCCGTATCTTAAAGTAATTATCCAGTGGCATTTGGACTGTCACATTTTTAGACTGAGTTTCTCGGTGAATTTGATCCCTCCGCAGCTGCGATTGGCTTAAAACCCTACTGTAAATGAATAGGGCAGTGTATCATATCAGCGTCGGGCCTGGATTAACCGTTTTGCCCAAGCTGTTGGATTGCTGATTGCCTGGATCATATTCCTTTGGGTTACGTCCCTGATTTCCAGCTCCATCCATAACCGCCTGGTTTGTCTGCGTAAGCCTACTATTTCCTTTTCTTGTTTGGGGTTGATGGTTCTCCCCAAATTGCAAAGTGTGGCTTTTGTGGGAGGAGAAGGTGGGGGGGAAGCTAAGCGACTTGTGAGCGTCAAAAGTATTCATTTAAGGTTGTTCTTAATACGTAGAAAGGAAGGTGAGTTCTTAAGAAATGTGGGTTTGTAACTTCTCAGCAAATTTCAGCCACATTAGAGAATTGGAAGTGGGAATTGTTTGGAGGAAGGGTATTTTTAGAGAAGTTTGCAGACTTGCTTAGCTGAATGGCTAGGGCACATCGACGGAGATTTCGTATTTTTTGGCAGCCTCTGCCCTCATGTCCCAGTTGAGCTTCTGTACAACTAGTAATACCTCTGTAAAAGCAAGGAAATCGAGTCCCTGGGGTTTTTTTTACTAACCATCAAAAGCAGAAAACCTTTTTTTTTCTCTTTGTAAAACCTTTTTCAGAGCGTGTGTGCATGTCTGCCTACGTCTCTATACGCCTGCGTGCTTTCTTGATGAAGAATTTCAAACTGAAATACATCTCAGCAACTCTCGGGCCTCGCGTGAAGCCTTCCAAACGATCGTATCTCTTAAATACCTGGTGTGAGGAGTTGCTGCAAATATTTGGAAGTCGTGGCTCACGCTGTTTTCGTTTCCCTTGTTTTTTGGCATGTAAAAGCCCTTGTTCTTAAGCCGTGCTATAATAAGCAGAATAATATCTTGCTGGTGCAGCTGAAGAGATACTGGCAAACAAGGTGGAATGTTAATTTTCTGTTCCGTAAGCGTGTCACTTATCCCTTTGGGTGAGATGTCACCTGCTTTTTGTACTTTGCTTATTTTTTTGGGGTTGAGCAGGACCATCTTGCTTCCAACAAACGGGAATGTTCTCCTGGAGCTCTGAGCTGGCTTTTGCAAAAGATGCTGAGCGTTAAACCCGGTCTCTGTTTTCTAGTCAGGCTAGAAAAATGATCGCTGTTTTGAGAGAGAGAATGTAGTGGTTGATCTGGGAACAGTGGAACCGTTTGAGTCAGTACGGTGCTTATTTTCCTCTCCTGCCCATAAGATAAATGTAAGTGCAATGAAAGCACTAGTGTTAGAGCTCAGTAATGTTATTTCCACGTAGATAAGTCAATAATATATTTGATTTTAGTTATACGAGGTAGCATGCTATTGTGGATGCCTGTGTTTTTAGAATCTATTTATATCGTTCAGGTAACCATTTCTGGCAGAATTGTCCACAGCCATGAAAATGAGGCATGTGGCACCAGCGTTGCATTTTTAATTTTAGACAGCTGCTTCATGTTTTGAATTTCATCGCGCAGGCTAAAAAGATACATCACCCATCAGCAAGGCAGCCGAGGGGAAGTAGGATGGATGGAAGAATTATGGTATTTCTTCAAGTCTGCATCAGTCTTGAAGGAAGGCTTTCAGTAAATGGCTACTTATCAGTTCTCTGAGATAGTAGAGTGTTTGCTACAGATCATCAAAGGTGTTTTTAATTACCTGGCAGTCTTAACTTCTTTTGTCTTTCAGCTTTATCTCCTCTTCAGAGGATCTTACTCTTGTTACAATACTTAGATGATCGATCGCAGACCACTAGTTGTTCGCTTGTTTCGTAACATACCTGCTATTGAAATAAATTCCTTTCCATAACATAAAGAGGTACTTTTCTATAACTTTGTAACTTGTTAGCATTTTGCCTTAGCCTGTCCCATTTTTTTTTCCCCCTTCTGTGTTCTGCTCGCATCACACTATAGCAAAAGGGAGAGGGATACCTTTTTGTTCCTTGGTAGGCGAAGCCGAGAGCTTCGCTGCAAGCGCCCTCTCCTGCTGCTGCTTTTCTCGTCTTCCCCGTCTCTTCTCTCTGCCCCTTTTCCCCCAGAACGCTCTCTTGCCCGTTGCTGTTTCCACGAAATTCCCGGGTGGAGGGAAGAAAGAAGATCTAGGCTCAAAATATTTGGCCCTACCTCTTCCGCTGTAAATCTAAGCTTGGGCTGTAGCGTGGGATCACCTACTTGGGTGGGGGGCACGTTAAGGAACGCTTTTGAGGTTTCGTGCTCACATCAAATCAACATTGAATCACACAAGCACGCTGTTGTTTTGCAGAACTTAGCGCTCTGTGTCTGAGGGCACGCTGGAACCTTATCTTCAAAGGCTATCTTCTAAAAATACGGCACATTAAGATTGCATTTTGCTTTTATTTGCACACATGAAAGTAATATAGTAAGAAGGTGTTAAGGCACCTCTTGAATGTGTGACTCAGTCAAAGATAGGCTTGTAGAGCTATTGCGTGAGAAACTAAATTTGTGGAACGTAAAAACTTGGCTCATTTGCAAAACATACTCATGCTTCTGGTGCTTCAGAAGAAATATGTCACCGCATTTATTCAGTATGTGCCAGGTTGGTAGCCACTGACCTCACCCCCTTTTTCTGGGGATTGAAATGGCAGGATTAAAACCGGGATTTCTGTAGAGGGGACTTCTAAAGGAAGGCTCCTGAATTTTACTGGGCGATTACGCGCCGGCAGCATGTAACGGGATTCAAAATCCTAAACAAGTGGCCCCGGCTTTCAAAAGTGCTGAACAGTCAGAAGCTCCTATTGAGCGCAGCGGCAGCTGAGGGGTGACTCAACATTTCTGAAGATCATTCCACTTAAATCAGGGTTTGTTTGCTTGGTCTTAGTCTCCTGAAAGTCAGCAAAGCAAAATCCTCATTCATGGTTTTAGGGGTGTAGGAGATAGAGCTGCCTGTCTAATTTTAAGCATCTCTTTTATTTAAAGCTCTTTTGGCTAATAGCTTTATCTAGTCACTTATTTATGATTTTTTATGCAGATCTATCTGGGATGCTGTTTTATATTTAAGGAAAATTATGTTCTATTCTGTTTTAGCTGGCAAGCTTTTACAGATTTATGTGAGTGCGGGTTGCCATGGAGAATGACTGGCAGGTTAAGCTTGACTTTTAAAAGAGGCTTATTGAGTTGAAGCGCAAAAAAACCCCCTAGCGTTGAGGGAGAAACTTTAATAGCCAGGTAAAATGATCTTACTCAAACTTCTAGGTAATTGTTTTCCTTTGGGAGTAATTAGGTCCAGAAGCATCCTTACAAAAGAAGAAAACTATTGCAAATGGGAGGGGGGGAGGATTTGGGATGTGTTTTTTCCAAGTATACCAAAGCATGCTGGATTCAAGTTGAAATTGGAGAAAATATTAAATAGGGAAGACTTTGTTTCCTTTTATAGTTGTCCTGGACTTGTATTACAATATTCCTTTTACAAGAAGGGAAACCACGCGTTCACGCTGTAATGTGTGTGATGCGTTAACTTGCTAAATTAACATCCCACTCTTTATTTTTATGCAACGCATTTGTTTCTAATAAATAGCTGCTACCGCTGTACCTCTAATAACATGGAAAATTCCAGGGCAGTAACAGGTCTTTGACTGGATGCGTTCCTCAGATAATGTGAGCAAACTTTTTTTCCTTAACTATTGAAATCAAATACATTTTATTTACGTTGCTAAGAACAACTTGTCAGTTTCAGAAAGGCTGATATTCTAAGTCTACTCAGAAAATGTAGTGAAATCACTTATGCGTATTTGCTGCAAGTATCTTAAAGTCAGACCACGTAGTTGGTAGAATGGTCTTAGTGGATGACTACCTGAAACCAGAGGTGCTTGAAGAACCAAAGCAAGATTTTTGACAACTTTAAACCTCTTTTCTGCGAGTGCGTAAAACCTGCTGTCCTACGGTTCTGGATAAAGCAAGGTGAAGCGTAGTAATTAGCTCATTCAGAATTGAGAAAATCAGGCCAGCTCTTCTTCTCATTTGTGAATTGAAGGAAACTTCAGAAAGGATGAGGTCTCCTGACTTTGTGACCAGAAACCACTGCAGGTTCTTAACAAATGGAGTTGAAAGGCCAAATGTGTTAGGACAGACTTATTCCTTATCTTATATTTAGCATAATTAGGGCAGTTCTGTTTTAGAGAATTCAGAAGTGCTTTTTTTTAGTGACTTCAGTTGGTTTGTCTTCATCCAGAAGAAGCTGGATCCAAACGAGTAAAGACAAATGTGCCAGTTGGGATTTTCGTATATAAAGATACACGCAATGCTAATTTACATAAATGTGTATTACGCTAATGACCAGATACAGTTTTTGCCTTTCTGATTAGCAAAGAGAAATAGGCTTAGTCTGAGGTCAGAACGTAACTGAACTATTTGGACAGGATTATTAAATAAAGATGACAGATGATTCTGGTGTGCATTCATGCTTCTTCACTATTCAAATTTTGTTTAAATCAGTGCCCCTTGATTCCCAGTCAGTATTTTCACTTGGTTTCATCCTACCAGTATAAACCATAGGAAATCATTGTCACCGTTCTCCTTTTCCTGATTCGGAGCCTGTTCATCTAATAATCCCTGCCTTTCTATATGTACATACTATGTGTACATGTATATAAACTATAATCTTTATTTAAATATTGTTACTAGGGGAAAAAAAAATTATATCTAAAACTGTGCAAGCAGCGTCTTAAGCATGTTTTAGCTATCATGGGACAAGCAATACAGTTTTTTCATGTGCTTTTAATATCCTGCACTTAGCTTGAAAATAAAAGAAGCAAAAAGCCACAGACTTCCTTAGAAACATGATCTGCGATTTGTTAAAAACAATTCTAATGTAGATATTTTTTCCTCCTAGGTTTTACCAAGAGACAGTACATCTAACACTTAACTTGGATCATCTCTTGTTCATCAGCTTGAAAATCATAACAGCCCCCAAAACTGACATTTGATCTGAAAGAAAAAGCTGTGACAAATGGACAATATGTCTATTACTAACACGCCAACAAGTAATGATGCTTGTCTGAGCATTGTTCACAGCTTGATGTGCCATCGACAAGGTGGAGAGAGTGAAACTTTTGCAAAACGCGCAATTGAAAGTTTAGTTAAAAAGCTAAAGGAGAAAAAAGATGAATTGGATTCTTTGATTACAGCTATAACCACAAATGGAGCTCATCCTAGCAAGTGTGTTACAATACAGAGAACGCTGGATGGGAGGCTTCAGGTTAGTACAAGTGAAAATCAGATGTTTTCCTCCTAGTGAAGCTGCAGCAAAAGTGAGTGACGCAGGATCCTAGAGTGTTGAGGAAGAGTAGCTCTTCTCTTGCGTCCCCCCCTCGCCCCCGTTTGTAGGCATGTTTTGTGGCTGGAGCTCTGGACTGCTGCAGTAGTTGATGATTTTTTTTTTTTTTAAAAGGAGCAGAAGGCGTTGGATCAGCCGTTCTAAACGAGTGTGTGTGTGGCAGTAAAAAAGCAGGGTCACGTAACAAATTCGGCTGTTTATCCTGGTATTTTCACTACAAGCTTCTGTTAGCTCTGTGTTGGTCAGCAGTGTGAAGAAAGACCTATGATCCCTTGCTAAGGTACTCCAAGGAGTCTGCACTGAGGATTTCGTTAGCCTTAGATCGTCAGCACTCAGTACCTGTATAGCTTGGGTTGCGATCTCCTTGTTCCAGGACAGACGTCCTGTTTGCTGGCTAGCTTGCTGTCTACCCTAGAAGCATTATTTTTTTTTTATTTTTTTTTTTTTTCAGTATAATGGATTGGCATTCTTCTACTTGTAAATTCCTTATAGCGTAGCTTAGCGCCTCGTTCCTCTTCTTCTGGGGCAAAGCATCATCCATGGTGGGGAAGGTGACCATACATACTACATTAAGCACAAATTCTGCTTCTGCCATTTTGTATCCAGTATTTTTTTCTTAAGAATCACAGTGTTGACTTAACCATAGCAAAACCCTGATAGAATTTTATTTCTGTTGAGTACAGAACTTGGGTAAACTGTACACCATCTTTTTTTTTTTAATATATATATATTTTGTTGATGGAGAGAGGTTGTGTTGTTGTTTGTCCCCTTCCAGCTTTGCTCCTCACTAAATAAAGGGAAATGTCTTGCTACTTTCCCAATCAACTTTTGTGTCTGACTTTTTAGGTGGCTGGTCGCAAGGGATTCCCTCATGTGATTTACGCTCGTCTTTGGAGGTGGCCTGATCTTCATAAAAATGAACTCAAGCATGTTAAATATTGTCAGTATGCTTTTGACTTAAAATGTGACAGTGTCTGTGTAAATCCTTACCATTATGAGCGTGTAGTATCGCCTGGCATCGGTAAGTAGTCTCTTGATTTAAAATGGAACAGTTGGAATAGAATGTAAAATGTTTTCCTTTTGAGTGTAGAAAATACAGGCCTAAATTTAGAAACATTAACTTTTAATGATCTGATTATAAATTACTCGCATATGCTCGTGTCCATCTTCTTAATGGAGTTATTTTTTGCCTTTATTTCAAATTTGAAAGAACAGTTTGTGCCTTTTGTTTAAGTCTTTCTGTTGGCTTTGTGCACAGTTCCGACAATTAACGTGTATCCTAGGAATAATTTAGCATTGAGACTTGTGGAGGGGGTGTCACGTGTAGAGTCTGTAATACTGATTTGCAAAGTCTTATAAACTTAATGTTCAAATATTGTTGAAGATCTCTGTGTATGTAATCCTCCACGCCCTCTTTTCTTTTCCTTCTTTTTAAAGATCTCTCAGGACTGACACTACAGAGTTCTGGTAAGTGTTGCTGTTTACTGTTGCATTTCTCCGGGCGCAAACTGCGTTAAACTCTTCCGTCTGTACACAGTTGATTCCTGAGTATCTCCTTGGGAGGCAGGATAGAGAGCAGATGGAAGTGCAGTTGTCTCTCCGGTTTTGAAAAACCGGCTAAGTAGAGTACGAAAGACAAGTTTTCATAAATTCTTTCATCTGAGCCTTCAGCTCAAGCTTGTAGGTATGTTCTCTTTTCATTGCCTGCAACTTAGAAACCCCAACAAAAAAAGAAAAACAAAATCCTCCCTGTTGGATGCTGCTAATTTAAAAAAAAAAAAAAAAAAAAAGGCACCAAACACCCCAAAACATGTGCACCTGTACGATATACTGTTAATCGAATTGGGAGTAATAAATGCTTTTGATTTAATAAGTAGTTTAACAAGAAAATAATAGAAATTCTGTAATTAATGTGCAATTGAATGAAGCGGTCTAATATTCTTGCTGTCCCTGGAACTTGAGGGAAGTTGGACATTAAACGTCCAATGAACATTATTCAGGAATCTGAGACTGTGCAGTTACCAACTGCACAATTTCAAAACTGATTTTTTTTTTCTTTCCTTCCAGAAGAAATTAATAGAGAAGGAAATCTGCGTAATCCAATGTTTTTAGCACGTTATTACAAGTATTCAAGCAAAAATGACTTAAACCCCCCCCAACAAACTGTTAACAAGCTTTAACTTGTGTTCTCGTCTCTGCTACTTTGCATTGTTACCTGTGTCTTCTGAAAAATGATCCTTTTGTACAGAATCAAAGCTTTCCAGCCAGCAGTTACATACATACTAAGTGTTTCCTTGTCGTGCTACTGTTTTTGCAGCAGGAACCAGAAAATTACTGTCAGATTTTAATATATTTAAAGGCTGCTTTAAAAAGGAGCATGGGAGCTAGTGTAGTGAGAGAGTTTTACTTGAACATGCTCAGTAAGATACATCGAAATAAATTGTTGTAGTGGCAACGGTAGTATTCTCCGTACGCTGTATGTGGAATATTGTGAATTAGTGGCTACGTTGTTAAATATAGAGTAGCGTTATATCGTCTTTGAATGTGAATTTGATGTTTCTAGTCAATTTGGGTGGGAGTTGCTTAAAATTTCTTAAGGGACGCATAAAGTTTTTTAGGCGCTGTGTTCATGAATTGCATTTTTCGCAGGAGCTTTATGTATGTTCTTATTTGCATACTAGGAATTGATTTGTTCGCTACTGCGTTAACATATATTGAGGTGCTTGACAAAAAGCCTGGTTTTTCCCTTTTATTAACCGTGTCCAATCACACAGTGATGGACTAGAAAACAAAATGCTACTGGAGTCTACTACTGTGGGACTAAACTGCTTGTTTGATAGCAGGGAGCAAACCAGTTTGCTTTTCCATCTAGTTATGCTTTGAAATTTCCTGCTGCCGACTGGAAGTGTTTATTTGTAATTTAGAGGAGCGCTTTAGCAATGTTCATGTGGGTTGAATCCTCCCCCCAGTAGTTTTAATGGCATTGTCAGCACTTGAAAGGTAGCAGCGCAGTTTGTAGTTAAATCCTGAAAATAGCTTTGCTTTGCGTCTTTAACCGTTTGCTTCTTCACAGCTCCATCAAGCATGTTGGTGAAAGACGAATACGTTCATGACTACGAGGGGCAGCCGTCGTTGTCTTCTGCTGAAGGCCATTCAGTCCAAACCATCCAGCATCCACCAAGTAACAGGGCATCCACGGAGCCTTACAGCACCCCGGCCATGTTAGCTCCCACTGAGGCTAGCACTACCAGCACCACTAATTTTCCCAACATTCCTGTGGCTTCAACAAGTAAGATCATCGAGATTATAGGAAATACTAAACTCTGAAAATGTGAAAGCTCTGAGATAACCGCTGATTTTTTTGCCAAAGTAGATCTCGCATTGGAGCTGTGCAGCTGCCACGCAACCCTGATAAAGTGCGTGGCAATGTGATCTAGGCAGCCTCGTAAGTGTTAACGTAAGGTTTTAACTTGCAGCGTAATTAGAGTAGCTTTTCCTGGTGACCCAGTCTTTTTTTCAGTGAGACTGGCACTGCATGAGCGTTACAAGACTGTTTTGGATATGCCAAAGGTTCAGTGATACAGTGTTAAAACAATTGACCGCTGACAAAACATTATGGCTGTTATTGGAATTTTATTTATTACAACAGCAAGCAGGACAACAAATGGGTATACTGTAAGGTGGCAGTATTGAAAGGTTTTCAGCCAATTCTTTAGTGTTCCACAGCTGACAAAAGGAATCTTCCGGTTTTAACTTGATTATTTTTATAACGGCCCACTGTACTACCAAAGTGACAGCCTTAATTAATATTTTCGTGAGTCCGTTGGAGTGCTGCGTTGAAGTTTTTCTGACTTTTCTTTGTGTGTTTAGAAGAGTCTGGTTTACCGGCATCAAACCTCACGCTTCACTCCAGGAGGACAGTAAAGCAGTTACGTACGCAGTGTCCTGCACCCCCAGCGTAGGGAAACCGTGAAGTTTGGAGAGTTCTCGCATACTCTTCGTCACTTTAATATCACTCATGTGTGAAGATAATGGATTTCATGTTACCAAATTTGCATTATGGTGGCATGGTGTTTTGATAATGTTCTTTAATTTTAGCTGGCCACTTTTTTTTGCTAACGCTAATGATGATTTTTGTCAAGCTGAGATGCAATGTCTGTATCTGTCGCCAGCAGAGAAAAAAAGGATAGGCAGTTTAATTGTGTTGCCTTTGCACAACAGTTTATAGTCAATAACTTTTTTCTCATCAGTGTTATAATTGTTGGATTCAAGTGGACAGGAAAAAAAGCTCATTTTTAGCTTTTGCTTCAAGTTTGCAATGCGTTAAATTCTGCTGGCCACGCCAGTGTGAGAGTGCAAGTGTACTTGTGAAACTGCTGATCAGTTTAGTGTTAATGGCTGAGCTGAAGCCTTTTAAAATGGAATTCTGTTAACCTGTTCTGAAATATCTGTAGTTTTACTTTAAAGCTTAGACAATTCTTGAAATATTTATTTGCGAGGAAAAAAAAAAAACCAAAACAAAACAAAACAACAAACTGGCAATTTTCTCAGGAAGGAGTCTAGTGATGTATGCGGCTCTATTCAAGCACTATGTTTGAAAATGAAATACTGTTCAGTCTGTTTTGGAGGAACATAAATTCAAGCGAGTGTCCTCCTTAGGAACAGTAGTTATAACATGCTGAAAATAAGCAACTCGTTGGATCTGCTGTTGGCCTGTTTGGATTCATACCAAATCTACTCCAGCTGTGTTATTCAGTAAAACCTGTGACACCTCTTCTTCTTCCCTTTCGAACTGAAAAATGAGATGTGAACAAATGAAAGATGCGGTTGATAAACAAGAGTTCTCTGCATACTTCTACTCCTAAAATATTAAGGGTGTCGAGAGTCAAAATTAGCTGGTGCAGCGCATCTTGCTTCAAGTTTCCTAAGACACTCTGGTGGGTGGAAAAAAAAAAAAATACTGAAACCAAACTTGTAGGAACTGTGTATTGCAGTGCCCTTAGTTGGGTGTATTTTCCTACCCAGTAGTGCTGAGCTCTTCTTAATTAAAATTTTGGAACGTTCATGAATAGGTAGTGTGTTCTTTTACCAGGTCAACCTACCAGTATATTGACAGGTAGCCATAGTGATGGACTCTTACAGATTGCTTCAGGGCCTCAGCCAGGAACTCAGCAGAATGGGTTTACAGCTCAGCCAGCTACTTACCATCACAGTGAGTATATACATATGTGCACTCTTCTTAGTTTTCTAAAACCAGTTTCCAAATGTTCAGGAGAAATAGAGGATTAGCAGCGAGATGCGGAAAAACTCCCTTAAAAACCAACCGCTCCTTTCTTGTTCTAGATAGTACCACAACTTGGACTGGAAGTCGGACGGCAGCCTACACCCCTACCATACCTCACCACCAGAATGGCCATCTTCAGCATCATCCACCTATGCATCCTGGACATTACTGTAAGTATTGCAGATTTTCAAATCACTTATCTTTTCCTTTTTTTAATGTTGTTGAATGGTGGGGGCTCATTTGTGATTATTCTTTACCCTCAAATCCTCTTTTTTTTTTTTTTTTCATTATAGAACTACCATTACCGTGTTTAGTATCTTCTGACAGTTAAATAAAAGAGCTTGGTGGACTTTCCTCCGTTAAAGCAGCAGAGTTAAAAAATTCAGATAGCTATAGTGATACCATCTATATTACAGAAGTCGTCTTATGCCTAACAAAACTAGCATTTCCTTGCTAAACCTCTGTTTTTAAAGCTTTCTTGTAGTAGATTTTTCCTTTGCGGAAAAAGAAGTTGATTCCGAACGTGTCGTTGGGATATTTTTCTTTCAAAACCTGGAAGTTTCTGGCTGTTGTTATTTTTTAGAAATTTTGAAGTCATGTCTTAATGGTGTAAGGGTCTACGTTAAGCTTTGGAAGACGTGTGTCTGTGTACACTAAGCAGTTTAAAAGAACTGTGTGAAAGCTCGTGCAGTGAAGTACTTGTTAATAAAATGGTTTTGCCATGAGTACGTTTGACGCAGGAACTTGAAAATCTTTCCCATCTACAAAATAGGACCACAACCTCTTGTTTTAAGGTACAGGAGATGGGCAGGAAGAAAAAGCCATCAAACTTCTAGTGTAAATGTCCAGCACAGTATATGCATCGTAAAAGTATAGTGTGAAAACCCCACCCAAGTAAAAAGTTTTTCTAAATTTTGTGGCCCAAAGCTAGAGCAGTTTGTTATTTCCTAATATATTGCTTAGTCGCATCACCTGTTTGCAGCGCTCGTCGTTAGTGGAGGGGAGAATAGTGAGTTAATGCTAGAATGACTTTTCAGCTTGTCTCTATCAAGAAAATTGTGGTTTAGATATGGTTATTAAGTTTCATTATTTTGTTCTCTTAAGATCCCAGTTCATTCATCATCTTACTTGTCAGAAATACCAGGATGGAAAAACTTTAGTGGTGCTGTAGATACTCTATAAATGTTTCTCGGTGCATGTATCTTTCCATAATTAATATTTGTAACTGGCTGGTGATACCACATAGAGCTTTTCTTGGCTGCTGCCGTTTCTCACTTCAGAAAAGTTGCATGTTTTGACACCTACCAATGTTGTGCATGTTTTGACATCTTGTTGCAAAAGCTGCTGTTACTTATAATACTATGGTTAAGTCTTTCCTTCTTGTTCTCTGCTGCCTGTAAGGGACCTAGTTAGCGTATAAAAGTGGAGAGAATAAAGTGACCAAAACCAAGACCGTATTCAGTATTTTTTTTCTTTAGAAATTGAGTTCTGTAGGGCTTTTTTCCATCTTCAGGGGGTGTTGTGGTCAAGCCCACAGCATGCTGGGCAACTTGTTCTGTGATTGATGAAACCAATGAAGTGTGGTTTCTGACGGATTTATATCATGTGCCTCTATACAATGATTTCTCTCCTTGCCTAACTTGGGAGCAGATGTGAAGCCGAAGTCCTATTTCTATTACATCTGCATGCTACATCTGGTTTCTGCTCTCTCTTGGAGCTGGGTCTGGCTTGAGTCGCCTGCAGCTGTTCCTCCTGGGATACTAATCGAGCTCTTAGCTCTACACAGCTTCTGAATTTTTAGGAAACCTCTAAGAGTGTAATTCTTCTGTAGGCATTTTTTCTCCCCTGTCAAATTTGGCCAATTGATTCAGAAGTTACTGGGTTTTATAACACCTGGCATCCTCAGAAGTCTTTTCTTATAGGAAAACGAGTTAAGAAAAAAACTGTGATTTTTCCTCATCTAAAACAAATTGCATGTTTTCTTTTAAAGGGCCAGTTCACAATGAACTTGCATTCCAGCCTCCTATATCAAATCATCCTGGTGAGTAAAATCTAACATGTAATGCTAATATTGTGGAAGCTAATCACTTTCTGGTTTGAGTCTGGTGTTTTGGTTGGGTTTTTTCGGTATCGAGTACTCTGAAATCTGTGAGATACATCCTCAGAAGGGCAGGAAAGAAGGAAAGGAACCATTTTGTGATAAATCTTTTGAATTCAGACATCTCTTTTGGAATGGTGACCTAAGCTGCAAACTGGATTTAATTTAGATGCCCAAGTCATAGAATCATAGAATTGTCAGGGTTGGAAGGGACCTTAAAGATCATCTAGTTCCAACCCCCCCTGCCATGGCCAGGGACACCTCCCACTAGATCAGGTTGCTCAGAGCCCCATCCAGCCTGGCCTTGGACCCCTCCAGGGA
>VWZL01003625.1:797050-811269 GCA_013396915.1 Stercorarius parasiticus
TCAAGCCAGTTCTTTACCCACTGAATTGTCCATCCATCAAACCCATATTTTACCAGCTTGGAGACCAGGATGTGACATGGGACAGTGTCAAAGGCTTTGCTCAGGTCCAGGTAAATGACTGTCAGTTGCTCTCCCCTTGTCTGTTAATGTTGTGACCTCCTCATAGAAGGCCACCAGGTTTGTCAGGCACGATTTGCCCTTGGTGAAGCCGTGTCGATTGTACCCTATTCTTCTGCCTCAGCAGTGCCTCCAGGAGGATCTGCTCCATAATCTTACCAGGCACAGAGGTGAGACTGACTGGCCTATAGTTCCTGGGTTCCTCCTCCTTTCCCTTTTTGAAAATGGGGATTATGTTTCCCCTTTTCCAGTCAGTGGGGACTTCACCAGACTGCCATGACTTTTGGAATATAATAGAGCGCGGTTTAGCAACCTCATCTACCAGTTCCCTCAGTACCTGTGGGTGTATCCCATCGGATCCCATGGACTTGTACACTTTCAGGTTCATTAGATGGTCATGAACCTGATCTTCACTACAATGGGCAGTTCTTTCCAACGCCTGCCATTGTCTTCTATGACTCCGGGAGTGTGGCTGGAGCCCTTGCCAGTGAAGACTGAGGAAAAGAAGTCGTTGAGAACCCCAGCCTTCTCCATATCACTTGTCACCAGCTCCCCCGTTTCCTTTCTGAGGGGGCCCACACCTTCCCTAGTCATCTTCTTACCATTTATACCTATAGAAGTTTTTGCTGTTTCCCTTGATCTCCCTGCCTAGATTTAATTCTAACTGAGCTTTAGCTTTTCTAACCAGGTCTCCTGCTGCTCGGACAGCTTCCTTATATGCCCCCCCTTCTAGCTGTCCTTTCTTCCACTCCTTGTAAAGATTCTTTTTGTGTGACAGCGTGTCCAGGAGCTCCTTGTGCATTCAGGCAGGTCTCTTAGCATTCTTTCCTGCCTTCCTCTCTGTCGGTATACTTTACTCCTGGACACGGAGAAGGTGATCCTTGAATACTGACCGGCTGTCCTGGTTTTGGACTGGTTTTGTCCAGTCAAAACCCCCACTGAGCTGGTGCCTACCCTGCAGGTGTCTGAACTCTGAATGTTCTTGATCCTAAACTTTGCGGGGTGCCTGAAGTTGTACTTTTTGCCTGCTTTGAAACATCATAGAGCTTAGGTCATGCCAAAACCCTCTTGGATCCATGACCTAGAAGTCCATCATCACAGCCAGATACCCTGAAAGAGAGGTATTGCCCTTCTCAGCGTTTTGGTGCTGAAATTCCTCTTTGGACCTTTGCATAGAAGCTTGCTCTTTCCAAGAATCTTCATTAATGGTAGCGGTTCACGGAACCAAGAAGGTCTTGTCTTGTGGTATGAGCTAACTCTGTTGCAGGTGCAAGGTGGAATTCTGTTTTTAAGAACAGCAAAGCTGTTGTCTGCGCAGGGCGACCTGCATAGTTGAAAAGCCTAAAAGTTTATCTCATTCATTGGCCAGTGACTAAATCGGTCCCAGAAACACAACTGTTGATAATTGCTGGCTGAACGTAACTGTAGCTAAATTGTATTTCGTATTATTTAGTATGTCTCTTTCACCCTATTCAGTCCTCAGAGACAGGAGTCTTTATTTGAAGATAAAAAAAAAAAAAAATCAAAGGAATTTGGGCACCTTGGTTTATTCTTTTCTTACAAGAACAGGACAACAGTTTCTTAAGACGCCTAGGTGTGCTCCTGGGTGCTGCTGTTTGTAATGAGTGAGTAGCACTTACGACACTGGGAGAACTCTTTTTTCCTGTTGGCTTATCGGGTTGTTCAGCTCCTGTCACGTTAGTTCATCCGCTTCCCCTGTTTTCGAGTACGCTGTAGTGCTGATTTTCTTTGCCCTCCCCAACAAGCTGCTTAAGTGTCGGCTGTGTTACCCTTTTGTGGAAAAGTGGAAATAAGTCACCAAAGGCGCTGAGCGTATGAGTTAAAAGGCACCTCCTTGCTATTAAAACATGCCATTTTGTTCTGCTCCCTGGCTTAATACTTCCTTGTTTTATCCTATACCCGACTTTCTTGTGTGCAGGCAAGATCAGTATGTGATCTTTGATGTTTCTTACCCCCATTTCCCTGCTTTCCAAATCCGGTTTGCTTTGCAGGGAAGGTAGAGAAAGCTGACTTCACCTAGGAGGTAGTTACTCTCATATCTTAAGCCAGATCTGTTTTGAGAGTAAGTTTTTGTCATCCGAGCCATGAATAAGCGTATATGGATTACTTCTTTATGCTAAAGGAGGACAAAAATCAAAGCTGTAGTCATAAGGTGCAGGAACGCAGATGGTTTACAAAAATCTTACTGGAATTATAAACTGTACAAAGGCTTGCCAGATCATAACCACAAAAAAACCCCTAGCATTGATGTGTGCTCAAATAAAAGCCCGTGTTTGTTGTCGTATGTAGTATTTTTCTGTGCTAGCAGACATGTTTTGTCTATCTGGACTTGCTTATGTGAACGCGTGCTCTTACTCTGAGTGACAAATGCAGTTGCAGAAGGCTTAATTGATTGTCTGGAATGGGTTTATAGGTTGGGGGGGTTTTTTTTGTGCCTTTCAGTCAGTTAATTGTCTATATTCTTCAGCTCCAGAATATTGGTGTTCAATCGCATATTTTGAAATGGACGTGCAAGTTGGGGAAACATTTAAGGTCCCTTCAAGCTGTCCAATTGTTACTGTTGATGGATACGTGGATCCTTCTGGAGGAGACCGTTTTTGCCTGGGCCAGCTTTCCAACGTGCATAGAACAGAAGCCATTGAAAGAGCAAGGTATTCCGCAGATCCCAAAAGCTCCAGCCGGCTGTGGTATTTGATAATATTTTGTTTTGCCTTCCCTGTGTGCCTCCCTTTCGAAATGACAAGTATGCTACGTTTCTTTTGACTGAATTAACTATAGCAGAGTCTATCTTTCTAGGCCGCTGCTGTAACGCATTCAAACTGCGTGACAAAGACCTTCAGTGCTTTGCAACAGCGCGTTGCTTTTCATTGCTTTCACAGGCTGTGCCTTCGAGGATAAAATTAGCAGCTCGTGCCATTATGTATGCGAGCTGAACATTAGCTCTCCACACCGTGGAGGGATGTGAGAGAAACTGCAATATATAGATTTGTCGAAGGAGCACAGAGGAAGGTTGATAGAGAGCTAGTTGGGTTTTCATTCATTCTCACCATGCGTGTGCTAGGCTTTGGTGTGGAAGCGTAGAGAACTGAAGCGATCTTGGAACTTTTTTTTTTTTCCCCTTCCTCAAAACGAAAAGGAATAAAAAGATCCCACGTCCTCCGAAATGTTGCGTTGTGACAATCAAAATGCGAGATTGCTGTAACGTGATCCAAACGAACATACAGTTCTGCATTAAAATGTGGCTTTGTGTATGTACTTGAGTGACTTCTCTGTACGGCAACACTTGTGGCATTTTTAGACTTCTGAGCAGAACTGAATGCGTTTGTATTGTCAGGGGGTGCGCTAGTGGCTACTCAAATATCATTGCTTCTGCGTTCTGTTTCCCATAGATCTTTACGTGGTGTTACAGATGTTTTTTTCACTTCACGGATTTTATGTAACTATATACTAACTTATACCTAAGATAATAAATACAGTTTCAAGCCTTTGTATGAATAGAGTGTAAATTAAGGTATCACAGACGACTGAGAGCTGGAGAATTAGCTGTTTATGGTTTATTTAGGAAAGGTCTGATTTATACGATGTGTACGTAGGTGCATTGGAATTGTTTTTCTTTTTAAGGTTGCACATAGGTAAAGGGGTGCAGCTGGAGTGCAAAGGAGAAGGTGACGTGTGGGTCAGATGCCTCAGTGACCACGCGGTCTTCGTTCAGAGTTACTACCTGGATAGAGAAGCAGGGCGTGCACCAGGGGATGCTGTTCACAAGATTTACCCAAGTGCATACATAAAGGTTGGTTTGATGTTCCTAGATGAAAATTGTGGGGGGAAATAGCTTCCCTAATGTGTACAAGAACCAAATGTATGCTATGAGACACGGAAGTAAACTGCTTTTGATTATCCTTTAAAAAAACCTAAAACTTTTCCATTTGACAAGTCACTTAAGACGACTTTTTAAAATGACTCTGAACTGAAAGGAACATCTAGATCCTATGACAGTTATCTGATTTTGTATTTCGTCACAAACAATCTTGATAGCAGTTTTTTGTATTTTTAGCCATACAGTCTTATATTAACTGCTACTAAAATTTTTAGCATAGGTTATTTGTTTCTTTACTCTCTCCAAAATAAAAACAGTTGGGAAAGTATATATAAAAGCGGAAGTGTAAAGTGTACGTTAATGTGTTATGAACATGAAGTGATCCAGAGGTCACAGAAAGTTGCATGATTTTCAGGAGGTTCTTACTTGGACGTGCCTCTGCCAGACTTGAAACTTAATTTAGGACAAGTCACAGTTGTAGAAGTTAATTCTTGAATTAGGGAGAAACTGCTCAAAGTTTGCGGTGATTTTTGGTTTGGCTTTTTTTTCTAATCCTCGGTTTTGCAGGCAGGTTGTTTAATGAAGGTGAAAGAAACCCCACTGGCCTCTGTGTACGAGCTTTCTAGTATGAGAACAGAGTTCCTCTGTATATTAGTGCCAAACCTAATCACAAAGAGATAAAATGCCACCAACCGGAAACCTACCTGCTGAAACTTCAGGCCCACCAATTATTGGTGTTTCTTTTAAATAGGCTAACGCGTATCAGTAAAGCAGTGAAGAAGAATAAAGTCTGACAAAGTTAAGCAGGACACGTTGGCTTCCATTTTTATTAATATGCCTATTTTCTGGGAATCCGGGGGTTTAACTAAAACGTCAGGATTTGTTCAGCCCGTAGCATCCTTCAGACTTTGACCCTGCACTCAGTTCCGCACAGGCTTTAGCCTGTTCAGCTCAGCCAGGTTCCGGTATTGCCAGTAACATCATATGAGAAGAGTCTCTAAGAATCCGCATGAATGGATTATTTCTGTTAGAAATTAAACTAGTCAGGGAAGGTTGTCTTTTACCCAAGTGTATGGTGAGACTGCAGAAGTTGCTTTGGGAGAGCAGAGGTATCCAGATTATTGGGGATGGGAGTTGAGGAATTCCTTCGTTGGTTTCGGTAAGTCTTCAAGAGTTTGATTTTTATTTATTTTTTTTTTTTCCAAAGGTGTTTGATTTACGCCAATGTCATCGTCAGATGCAACAGCAGGCTGCCACTGCCCAAGCTGCTGCTGCTGCTCAAGCTGCAGCGGTAGCCGGAAACATCCCTGGACCAGGATCAGTAGGTGGAATAGCCCCAGCCATTAGTAAGTGCATTAAGGGCTTCATCTCCTTTTTTCCTTTCTTGAAAACAAATAACACGGCCCTCCCTAACAGCACACCCCCCCGTCCACCCACTGCCCCTCCAACAGCACAAATGAGCTTGGAGTGAGGTAGCAGGGTTGGGGTGAAGCGGGGCTGGGGTGGCATCGTGGTAAGTCTGTATCCATTCACTTCGTACCTGCTCTGCACACCAGTTCGCGCTCTTCAGGGGACGTTGGATACGCAGTATGAGAGAAAACGTTTATATACAAGGTCATATAGCATAACCCTGTAACTTTAAACAGAGATACCTTTGGCTGCTTAGACCCGAGCTAGAAAAATGATCTTTGAGATCTAAGCTTATGTTTTATTACTCAAAACAATGGGGATGACTGGGTGACAAAGTCCTTAACTAGGTTTATGGAAACTAAAGATTCTTGAGAAGAGGAAGAAGGGAGCGTGAGGGTGTTTTTCTTTCTTTTTCTTTTTTTAAAAAAGTTATTCCGGGCTGGAGTTTTCTTAGTTGCTAAATTCTAGATCCTTGAAATTATCCCTAAGTACTTTTAAAAGTGTAAGTACTTACATGTCTCAGACTGCTTTGTGTGCCGTAGTGTTTTCTGGATTCCTTGCGCTGCCGAATGGCTCTTTCCAGCTGTCCCATAAATCACTGAAGGCATTTTGGGGAATGTATTTAGCTTCTGTCTTAGCCGTACCTGTGATATGAAGTTTGCTAGCTGTATTCATCTTTTTCTTTTATTAGATGTAAGTAGTGTAATCTGTTAACCCAGCTTCCTGCAGGTGATCGGCCTTGAGTTCTTGTGCTGAAAACGCAGCGTTTGGCAAACCTCAAGAATAAGTGTTTTTGACCTTATTTCCTAAATCAGGTTTACAGGCGTTGTATCGCGTAAGGCATTAGGTTTCATCATGTCTGCTTTATTATAAGGAATTTTATATTTCAACACCCGTTCAAGATTGCAGAATGATGGAAAAAAAAAAATTAATTGGAAGAAATGCAAACTAATCGCTGCGTTCATTATAGCAGAGATCTAGAAATACGGATTGGCCTTGGCTGTGGTGAGAGGGTACGTGAAGCCAGAGCCACGCGAACAGGAATGGCTAAACAAACGGATAATAAAAGAGCACGTCTGTGAACACTTACTCGAAACCTCTCCTGTTTAGGTTTGTCAGCTGCTGCTGGAATCGGTGTAGATGACCTTCGCCGCTTATGCATACTCAGGATGAGTTTTGTAAAAGGTTGGGGACCTGATTACCCAAGACAGAGCATCAAAGAGACGCCGTGCTGGATTGAAATTCACTTACACCGTGCCCTCCAGCTCCTAGATGAAGTACTTCATACCATGCCTATCGCAGACCCACAACCTTTAGACTGAGATCCCTCTGCTGCACTGCCGTGGGCCGTTATATTGTGAGGATGGTGGATTGTAAAATACAATTCTGTTTATAACCTGAAGATATATTTTACTTTTGTTCTGCTTAATCTTCTAAAACCAGGTTTTAAAAATGTGTTTGCCGCCTTGCTCTTAGCAGAAAGAAACTGAACATGCAGAATTTGGATTTCGGTTATTTTCAGAACTTAATTGTCATAATACATGGCTCAGGGCTTAAAGTGAAAGGTAAACGCCTTATAGAGACGACTTCACAGTGTTGGGTTTGTTCCCGTTGAAAAACTTTCCTTCTCTATTATGGCATCTTGGTGATAAGCCTCACAGGAGCCTTTTGTATGCAGAATATATATATTATATATATATTTATATCTGAAAATTCCTTCGAATAGTTATAAACATTTACCTTATAGCAACTTTAAAATTCCAGCTGATTTGTGATGTTCTTTTTAGGGAACAGGAGTTAACAGAAGACTTCTTTATTTTGTTGACTATCTTGGTATGATTTTTTCCAGATTAAAACGTAGAAGCTGCCAAAAAGTGAGGGATGAGGCATACATTGTTGGCATTGAGTGAGAATAGCAAGGAAAAGAAACGCTTTTCCTTCACTAGTTTTTAAAAAAATAAAAAAAAAGGTCTCTTAGATTTTTATTTATATAGACATGTGAGTTTTAAAACACTAAAGGAAATGGATACTTTCAGTGCTGGCACTCAATTTAAATATAACATGAAATACCCCGTCTGCAAAGTTGCCACTGAAATTGCGTAACGAGTACCTAATGGCAGGAACATATTTTTCATAACTACGACCGACTTCTATGATTTTACTCAAGTAAAACTTGGCAGGTGTTTTAAAAGAGAAGTTGCATGACTCCTTTTTACGTGCATAACCCCATTCAATCATGTACGATCTCGCATCAGTATTTCGGATCCAGTTTTTGTATCTGTTCACCATTTCCACTCAGGGCAAGATGGCAAACTTGTTTTTATACCTCTTGGTTATTTTAAGCCCTATGCCATCAATGACCGTATCAATTGGCAATGACTTTGTATAGAGAATTCATAGTAGAAAAAAAAAAAAAAAAAAGAATACAAATGTATTGACTGTATGACAGATACAATATGTATGCTTTCTCTCTAGTTAATAGTATAAATAAAATTATGAAAACCCTGATTTTTTTTTTATTTTTATAAATTTAGTTTGCTTCTATGATGTAATTCTGCACCTTGAAACCATTGATCTTGAGTGATGGATTACTTCCCTTCACAAGACCAGCAGCAGCAGCCGATAGCGGGTAGGAATTTTTGTTGGGTTAAACTTGCCAGGAAGCAAGTCCAGTTTTTCTTAACTTTCACTCAATAAAAGCACGTCCGGAGGATATCTCTTTTTGGCTCTTTTGGATGGGGTATGAAGAGGGAGCAGGAATTCCTGTTTTTTTCAGCATGCATGCAGGGAGTCGGAGCTTAGTTCAAGAGGCGTAGAAGGCTCCAACTGAAGTTGGGTATCCTGCCACGCTTCCCCGAGCCAACCTGGCAGCACAGCCGTCGTGCTCCACATAAGTAGAAGTCTTGGAAGAGATGATTCGGAAGCTGTTTGCCAAGTTTTTTGCATAGTTTCAGGAAATCCGTAGAGGGCTGTGACGCACAGTGTCTAGGTATCGCTTCCCCCATACACTGAAATTCTTATAGAGAAGTCAGCGGTCGTCGTTTCTGCCTTTGGCGTGGAAGCACAGAAGACAGATGACTTCGGAGTGATGGCCAGAAATGGATGAGTTTGCTCCATATCTTCATTAACAGGGTTGCCTTCTTCAGATTAACTTCTGATGAGATCGCTTCCCCCCCGCCCCCACCCCCTTATGTGGCAACTTCTTGATGTTTGGAAAAAACGGTGTTTGCTTTTCTCAAGACCTTTAGTTGAAAACCTTTTTTCATTTTCCTTTCTCTCCTGATGGTCTAGTTTGTCCGAAAAACAAGCTTCAGATTCTTGAGGAACACTTTTCAGCCGAGGATTCTGACTACGTCCTCCGAGGAGCTTATTAACCAGCGGCTCGGTTCCGCTTCATCCGCAACAGAAAACTTGATTTGGGGGAGAAAATGAAAAGCCCGACCACATCTTCTTCTTGCCAACCTCCCTTTTGAATTGTCTGCCCTGCTTTTGCTTCGCGGCACCTCGACTTTCAGGAAGCGTGTAGCCTTCTGATGAATTAATTACTTATAACAGACTTCATTTGATTAGGAGTCCATGAATTCAGTCCGTATTTACCTTTGTGGTTTCGCGAGGTGCTTATCTTGGTGAGTGACTGATCGGTACGCGCCTACTTCACAGAAACCAGGTGCTTAATGTTTTGATTGTGCCAAACTTTGATAAAATAATGAAAGATTGCTTCTGCCTATCGGTGTTCTTGCCCGTATTACAGTCTTGAAAGAATTCAGCTGTTAAGACTAAATTTTTTGGTAGATGTTTTGCAAATCTCCTTAGGGGAACCGTACCTACAGTGTAGTGTTTAGATGGCCCAAAACGGTCAGAACAGAACAAAATAATGTCAGCGGAGTTTATCAGAACCAAGAAGTCACAGGCACCGCGTCAGGAGAAATCTGAACATCGTGTGAGGCAGTAAAAACACCAAAATGGCATTCGTCTTACCCGCCGGGCAGTTACCAATAAGATGCGATCGTAACTGTTAAAGGGCAAAATGAGAGAATCTCATCCTTAGTTTTTAATATGCCTTTAACTTCATTTTTGTACTCTTTATTTCTTACGACGAGGCGGCGCATAATGGACTGGAAACCTTTCAGTGGCGGCACGTTGAATCTTTGACAGCCTCGCGCTTCTGCCTTTTTCTGAGATTCAGGAAAGAGCTGCGGTGACTTGACAGCCGTGACCGTCCCCGTACGCGCTGCAGACACCGTGTCAAGGATGCCAGAATCCCATCTCCTCCTCGGCTCCGAATGTCTCAAATTCACTGAATTCAACAAGTTTTACGTTTTTTTTTTTTTTTCCCCAGCTAGCGATCTCTTGCTTGCGATCCCGTTCCCGTGTCTGCTCTGCTTAGTTCTTTCCATGAAGTTAATTACCCCGTGTTTCTCGCCCTTAATTATGCGCTCCTCAAAACCAGCATTGTGCTGGAGGACTTTGTCATTTCACTGGGTGTACTGGAGAGCTGGGATTAGCACCGGAAGGTTTAGCCGGCTTTAGCCGTGTTATTGTTCATTTCGAATGCGAGGGCGTTTAAAGCTAATGCGGTAGAGATGTAGGGGAGGAAACCTTTTGGCTGGTTTAGAAATCCTTAAAACAACTTGAACGGGAATCCCTCGGAAGGAGCCATAACGTGGTGCTGGTTGGAAACAGTTCTCCTTACGTCGCTTTTCTGGGCTGGATAAGAGTGACGTGTTCAGGGACCTGGACTGCGATATAAATCACTTCCTTGACGGCTCCGACGGACTGAAGACCTGGGAAGTTGCTCTGGCTGCTTTACGGAGAGGGACCTGAAGCGCGAAGGAGACGACGGGCTCCCCCAGTCACCACGCGGGTCTGTAGCAGCAGTAGTCCTCCAACCTGTGTCCAACTCCTGTGCCTTACCTTGTCGACCATCTTACTTCTTGTGACACTTCCAAAGACGACAGCATCCTCTCTGCGTAGCTCAGGAATGACCGCCTCAATTCTTTTACTGGGAACCATTAAAAAATTCCTATGCCAGTGTATAGAGGGGAGGGCTCCTGCCTCTGAACCCTTCCAGCGTTGTTTACGTCTTGATGGTGGTCTTTATTGAGACATCTTTAATCTCTTCTTGGAAGAGTAAGCGCTTTAGAAAGGACTGTCTCCTCGATTTGCTGTTTTACTTTGCTACGCAGAGTGACTGGGATCGCTGGTCACTTCTTTAATGCGACCAATTAAAGACAGCCAGATGGGTCTTCCTCTAAGTGGGATTCAGACTTCATTTAAGAAATCCTCTTTCCTCCCTCCTCTTCTCCTTCCAGGCCCCATGCCACGTAACATCTGCTCTGTGAAATTACAAGATGCTTAGTTGTCAGGTATTGGTAAGGACACAATTTTTGAGAGGTTACTTTCTTTTATTTTTGTTTAAAGTGATGGTCTTGCCTGGTCCTGCTGATAACAACGGTATTTCCGTGACTGGTAACGGGTTTTTGAGGACCGTGGGGCTGTTCTTGGGACCGAGTTGCATGTCGTAGGGCATTGGCGATACTGATGAGTGCCAAGCTGGTTGCTTCTACCCATGGTGTGGGTAGTCGGCATTTTGGTCCTGGGCAGGGAGACGAAACCAACGGAAAGCACTTCTCCACCGGTCATGTTGGAGCTGGATGTTGAGTGGTGGTGTCATCCACCTCCAAAACACTCTTCTTGATGGCGTGTTTCTGAAAATGATGTGGGAGGTGCCACCACGCCGAGTCACAGGATGCTGCTGAGTTCCCCAAGGACCGACTGGACTCACTTGGTGAGACCTGCTGGAAGGCAGAACCTCTGTCCACAAAAATCTCCGCAGGTTTTGGCACTGCTGGCTGCTGTTGTGCCTTGTGAGTGATACATCGCTCCTAAATTTCCAGGACTGAATTCTTTCAAGCTCACCAAGATCACCTTAGCGCTTTCTTGCTCCAGTACCTTTTTCTGTGTCTTTTTGGTGAAGTTTGGTAGCACTACTAAGTTGTGATTCAGCTGGATTGAGAGCTGCGACCTACCCGTAACCCAAAACTCACCGTGAGAGGGTTTTTTGAGCATGAAAGCCTAGTTCAGCGTTTCTTCTTTTAGCCATTGCCTTTTGATAAGCGGTCAACAGAATTCCCAGTAGTTCCTTTGTAGCTTACTGTATGTTTTTCATTAGACCTAGTTTGTGGATAATATACTGTAGTTAACTTTCCTGAAATTCTGTAACAGAGTATGTTTTTGATTAAAAAAGGTAAAGATTCAAGTCTTTTGGCTTCTTTATTTCATTCGGGGGAGAGCTTTCGCCCTGGTTCTGGCTGAAAAACTTCTAGCCGCAATCTTGAACGGCGTGGTGGCGGGGAGACCTCTGCAGGGCAGGGCTGCCGTTTCAGAGGGTCCTCTTCTCCCAGTCCCGTGGCTCACATGCTTGGGTGCAACCAGCATCGAACCCGAACCCAAGTGCAGTGTCCAACGTGGCAAGACTCTCTGGGCACCTGAAGGCCCGAGGGTGGTGAGCCCCTGGCCCAGGTTGCCCAGAGAAGCTGTGGCTGCCCCATCCCTGGAGGGGTTCAAGGCCAGGTTGGACGGGGCTTGGAGCAACCTGGGCTGGTGGGAGGTGTCCCTGCCCAGGGCAGGGGGGTGCAACTGGATGCTCTTTAAGGTCCCTCCCAACCCAAACCAGTCTCTGATTCTATGATCTCCTAGCACCCATCTCAGAGGCCTCGAGGTGTCCAGCACCCTACAGCAGCCACCCCTCAGGGGCAAAGCCATGGCCCTGCAGCAGCACCCAGGGCGGTGGCTTTGTGCCCTTTGGGTCACCCCAGTGCTCCCATGGGAACACAAACAGCCCGGGCAGGGGTCTGGCACGGGGATGGGGACACCCCCAGCCCCTCAGGCAGCGCAGAGGCACTGTTGACCCAGACATGGGGCACAAATGTGAGGTGGGACAGTGCCGCGGCCACCGAGACATCACTGCAGGACTTGCCAGCCCAGGTTTGCTTTGGTGGCACCTGTCCCTAGCCCCTTCCATGCCAGGGGAGCCCTGGCAGCTGTGGGAGCCCCCAGCTCCATGTCCCTTATAGCCTTCTGAGGGCACACGGGTGGGACACCATCTCCGCACACCCTTTGTAGGAGCAGCAGACCTGTTTTTGCCATGGTGCAGCTGCAGATAGGAAAAAAAAACCCCACAAACCACCCACCCAAAACCCCCAAAATAAGCCCCAAACCCCTTAGTTTTTGCAGGATTTCAGATTGCCGCAGCTCGCCGTGCCAGGCTGGCAGTTTCCGTCCCCAGTGCTGCAGCCCCCCCACCCCGCAGGCCCAAGGGTGACAGGATTGGATGCTGCGGTGAGGCTGCCCCTGGCATGGGGATATGACCAAGGACACCCGGCATGGTGGTGGCAGAGGTGGGCAAAGCGGCTGTGGGTAGGCACCTGTAGGGACCACCAGGCAGCCCAGGGCGGTGACAGGCAAGGGGACGTGCCACCGAAACACCATGCTCAGGCTAGTTCAGGTTGGCGGAGCAGATCCCGAGGAGGGAGTATCCCAAATAACAAGTGATAGGACAAGAGGAAACGGCCTCAAGTTGCGCCAGGGGGTGTTTAGACTAGATGTTAGGAAAAATTTCTTCACGGAAAGGGTTACCAAGCATTGGAACAGGCTGCCCAGGGAAGTGGTGGAGTCCCCATCCCTGGAGGTATTTAAAAGCTGGGCAGATGTGGTGCTGAGGGACGCGGGTTAGTGGTGGACTTGGCAGTGCTGGGTTCATGGTTGGACTCGACGATCTTAAAAGTCTTTTCCAACCTAAACAATTCTATGATTTCAACCCCTTGCATGTGGCTTTCCTTGTCTGTATCAAGAACAAGGCTGCTCCACTCGTACTGACCCTGAAGGCCACTGTTGAAGACCATTTTCTAGCCTGTTTTTGTGGGGGACCATGTCACCCTCTGCTTTCTGTTCCCTCCTGGGGTCTCCCCCCTGGCACATGAAAGAGGAGCTAGTGGTCTTCACTCCCTGCTCATCATTTCACTTCAGAATGAAGAAGTCCTTTCGCATTTCCGACTCTTCATCACAACATAATCACACGTGGTGGTTTAACCCCAGCCAGCAGCTACGACCATGCAGCTGCTCACTCACTCCCTCGCAGTTGGGATGGCAGGGGGAGGGGGGCAGAATCGAAGAGTGAAAATGAGGAAAAACTCATGGGTTGAGATAAAGGCAGTTCAAGCAGAGCAAAAGCCACACGCACAAGCAGAGCAAAACAAGGAATTCATTCCCTGCTCCCCGTGGGCAGGCGAGTGTTCAGCCATTCCCAGGAAAGCCAGGCTCCACCAACATCCCCCCCCTTCCTTCTTCTTCCCCAGCTTTATACCCTGAGCATGATGTCACGTGGCATGGAATGTCCCCATGGTCAGCTGGGGTCAGCTGTCCCAGCTGGGTCCCCTCCCAGCCCCTTGTGCCCTGCAGCCTGTTGCTGGTGGGGCAGGGTGAGGCGGAGAAAAGACCTCGAGAGTTCAGCAACAACCAAACCCACCAGTGCGCCGTCACACCGTTCCCATCCCAGACCCAAAACACAGCCCCGGACTGTCACCTCCATCCCAGCTGAAAACAGAACGTGACATTTTCAAACAAGTTCCTTCATGTTTGGCCTGAAAATTTTCACCTGTGACTTCACAGAATGGTTTGGGTTTGAAGGGACCTTAAACATCATCCAGTCCCAACCCCCTGCCCTGGGCAGGGACACCTCCCACCACACCAGGTTGCTCCAANGCCTCCTCCAGGTGAAGTCAAACCCGAGACGACCCCAGTGACGGGAGGTTGCCTCCGTGGCCCCGCCGGACGAGCAAGTACCGCCAGCCCC